>JAXFYN010000198.1:0-151167 GCA_036172215.1 Camellia granthamiana
AGTGTTCGAAGCGTAATGCGTGAGAAATGTTAAGTAAACGCCGTATTTACATATCTGCCACTGTGCAGGAGAATCTGTATAGGTGTTCGAGTGTTTGAACCCTAATGCATGAGAAATGGTAAGTAAACGCCGTATTTACATATCTGCCACTGTGCAGGAGAATCGATATAGGTGTTCGAGTGTTCGAACCCTAATGCGTGAGAAATGGTAAGTAAATGCCGTATTTACATATCTGCCACTGTGCAGGAGAATACGTATAGGTGTTCGTGTGTTCGAACCCTAATGCGTGAGAAATGGTAAGTAAACGCCGTATTTACATATCTGCCACTGTGCAGGAGAATCCGTATAGGTGTTCGAGTGTTCGAACCGTAATGCGTGACAAATGGTAAGTAAACGCCGTATTTACATATCCACCACTGTGTTGGAGAACACGTATAGGTGTTCGTGTGTTCGAACCCCAATGCGTGAGAAATGGTAAGTACAACGCCGTATTTACATATCTGCCACTGTGCAGGAGAATCGGTATAGGTGTTCGAGGTGTTCGAACCCTAATGCGTGAGAAATGGTAAGTAAACGCCGTATTTACATATCTGCCACTGTGCAGGAGAATCCGTATAGGTGTTCGAGTGTTCGAAGCGTAATGCGTGATAAATGGTAAGTAAACGCCGTATTTACATATCTGCCACTGGGCAGGAGAATCTGTATAGGTGTTCGAGTGTTTGAACCCCTAATGCCTGAAAAATGGTAAGTAAACGCCGTATTTACATATCTGCCACTGTGCAGGAGAATCGGTATAGGTGTTCGAGTGTTCGAACCCTAATGCGTGAGAAATGGTAAGTAAACGCCGTATTTACATATCTGCCACTGTGCAGGAGAATCCGTATAGGTGTTCGAGTGTTCGAAGCGTAATGCGTGAGAAATGGTAAGTAAACGCCGAATTTACATATCTACCACTGTGCAGGAGAATCTGTATAGGTGTTCGAGTGTTCGAACCCTAATGCATGAGAAATGGTAAGTAAACGCCGTATTTACATATCTGCGACTGTGCAGGAGAATCCGTATAGGTGTTCGAGTGTTCGAACCCTAATGCAAGAGAAATGGTAAGTAAACGTCGTATTTACATATCTGCCACTGTGCAGGAGAATCCGTGTTGGTGTTCGAGTGTTCGAACCCTAATGCGTGAGAAATGGTAAGTAAACGCCGTATTTACATATCTGCCACTGTGTAGGAGAATCCGTATAGGTGTTCGTGTGTTCGAACCCTAATGCATGAGAAATGGTAAGTAAACGCCGTATTTACATATCTGCCACTGTGCCGGAGAATCCGTATAGGTGTTCGAGTGTTCGAACCCTAATGCATGAGAAATTGTAAGTAAACGCCGTATTTAGATATCTGCCACTGTGCAGGAGAATCCGTATAGGTGTTCGAGTGTTCGAACCCTAGTGCATGAGAAATGGTAGGTAAACGTTTTATTTACATATCTGCCACTGTGCAGGAGAATCCGCATAGGTGTTCGAGTGTTCGATTGTAATGGATTGTAATGCGTGAGAAATGGTAAATAAACGCCGTATTTACATATCTGCCACTGTGCAGGAGAATCCGTATAGGTGTTCGCGTGTTCGAACCCTAATGCGTGAGAAATGGTAAGTAAACGCCGTATTTACATATCTGCCACTGTGCAGGAGAATCCGTATAGGCGTTCGAGTGTTCGAACCGTAATGCGTGAGAAATGGTAAGTAAACGCCGTATTTACATATCTGCCACTGTGCAGGAGAATACGTATAGGTGTTCGCGTGTTCGAACCCTAACGCGTGAGAAATGGTAAGTAAACGCCGTATTTACATATCTGCCACCGTGCAGGGGAATCCGTATAGGTGTTCGAGTGTTCGAAGCGTAATGCGTGAGAAATGTTAAGTAAACGCCGTATTTACATATCTGCCACTGTGCAGGAGAATCTGTATAGGTGTTCGAGTGTTTGAACCCTAATGCATGAGAAATGGTAAGTAAACGCCGTATTTACATATCTGCCACTGTGCAGGAGAATCGATATAGGTGTTCGAGTGTTCGAACCCTAATGCGTGAGAAATGGTAAGTAAATGCCGTATTTACATATCTGCCACTGTGCAGGAGAATACGTATAGGTGTTCGTGTGTTCGAACCCTAATGCGTGAGAAATGGTAAGTAAACGCCGTATTTACATATCTGCCACTGTGCAGGAGAATCCGTATAGGTGTTCGAGTGTTCGAACCGTAATGCGTGACAAATGGTAAGTAAACGCCGTATTTACATATCCACCACTGTGTTGGAGAACACGTATAGGTGTTCGTGTGTTCGAACCCTAATGCGTGAGAAATGGTAAGTACACGCCGTATTTACATATCTGCCACTGTGCAGGAGAATCGGTATAGGTGTTCGAGTGTTCGAACCCTAATGCGTGAGAAATGGTAAGTAAACGCCGTATTTACATATCTGCCACTGTGCAGGAGAATCCGTATAGGTGTTCGAGTGTTCGAAGCGTAATGCGTGATAAATGGTAAGTAAACGCCGTATTTACATATCTGCCACTGGGCAGGAGAATCTGTATAGGTGTTCGAGTGTTTGAACCCTAATGCCTGAAAAATGGTAAGTAAACGCCGTATTTACATATCTGCCACTGTGCAGGAGAATCGGTATAGGTGTTCGAGTGTTCGAACCCTAATGCGTGAGAAATGGTAAGTAAACGCCGTATTTACATATCTGCCACTGTGCAGGAGAATCCGTATAGGTGTTCGAGTGTTCGAAGCGTAATGCGTGAGAAATGGTAAGTAAACGCCGAATTTACATATCTACCACTGTGCAGGAGAATCTGTATAGGTGTTCGAGTGTTCGAACCCTAATGCATGAGAAATGGTAAGTAAACGCCGTATTTACATATCTGCGACTGTGCAGGAGAATCCGTATAGGTGTTCGAGTGTTCGAACCCTAATGCAAGAGAAATGGTAAGTAAACGTCGTATTTACATATCTGCCACTGTGCAGGAGAATCCGTGTTGGTGTTCGAGTGTTCGAACCCTAATGCGTGAGAAATGGTAAGTAAACGCCGTATTTACATATCTGCCACTGTGTAGGAGAATCCGTATAGGTGTTCGTGTGTTCGAACCCTAATGCATGAGAAATGGTAAGTAAACGCCGTATTTACATATCTGCCACTGTGCCGGAGAATCCGTATAGGTGTTCGAGTGTTCGAACCCTAATGCATGAGAAATTGTAAGTAAACGCCGTATTTAGATATCTGCCACTGTGCAGGAGAATCCGTATAGGTGTTCGAGTGTTCGAACCCTAGTGCATGAGAAATGGTAAGTAAACGTTTTATTTACATATCTGCCACTGTGCAGGAGAATCCGCATAGGTGTTCGAGTGTTCGATTGTAATGCGTGAGAAATGGTAAATAAACGCCGTATTTACATATCTGCCACTGTGCAGGAGAATCCGTATAGGTGTTCGCGTGTTCGAACCCTAATGCGTGAGAAATGGTAAGTAAACGCCGTATTTACATATCTGCCACTGTGCAGGGGAATCCATATAGGTGTTCGAGTGTTCGAACCCTCATGCGTGAGAAATGGTAAGTAAACGCCGTATTTACATATCTGCCACTGTGCAGGAGAATCCGTATAGGCGTTCGAGTGTTCGAACCGTAATGCGTGAGAAATGGTAAGTAAACGCCGTATTTACATATCTGCCACTGTGCAGGAGAATACGTATAGGTGTTCGCGTGTTCGAACCCTAACGCGTGAGAAATGGTAAGTAAACGCCGTATTTACATATCTGCCACCGTGCAGGGGAATCCGTATAGGTGTTCGAGTGTTCGAACCGTAATGCGTGACAACTGGTAAGTAAACGTCGTATTTACATATCTACCACTGTGCAGGAGAATACGTATAGGTGTTCGTGTGTTCGAACCCCAAAGCGTGAGAAATGGTAAGTAAACGCCGTATTTACATATCTGGCACTGTGCAGGAGAATCCGTACAGGTGTTCGTGTGTTCGAACCCTAATGCGTGAGAAATGGTAAGTAAACGCCGTATTTACATATCTGCCACTGTGGAGGAGAATCCGTATAGGTATTCGTGTGTTCGAACCCTAATGCATGAGAAATGGTAAGTAAACGCCGTATTTACATATCTGCCACTGTGCAGGAGAATCGGTATAGGTGTTCGAGTGTTCGAACCCTAATGCGTGAGAAATGGTAAGTAAACGCCGTATTTACATATCTGCCACTGTGCAGGAGAATCCGTATAGGTGTTCGAGTGTTCGAAGCGTAATGCGTGAGAAATGGTATGTAAACGCCGTATTTACATATCTCCCACTGTGCAGGAGAATCTGTATAGGTGTTCGAGTGTTCGAACCCTAATGCATGAGAAATGGTAAGTAAACGCCGTATTTACATATCTGCGACTGTGCAGGAGAATCCGTATAGGTGTTCGAGTGTTCGAACCCTAATGCAAGAGAAATGGTAAGTAAACGTCGTATTTACATATCTGCCACTGTGCAGGAGAATCCGTGTAGGTGTTCGAGTGTTCGAACCCTAATGCGTGAGAAATGGTAAGTAAACGCCGTATTTACATATCTGCCACGGTGTAGGAGAATCCATATAGGTGTTCGTGTGTTCGAACCCTAATGCATGAGAAATGGTAAGTAAACGTTTTATTTACATATCTGCCACTGTGCAGGAGAATCCGCATAGGTGTTCGAGTGTTCGAACCCTAATGCATGAGAAATTGTAAGTAAACGCCGTATTTACATATCTGCCACTGTGCAGGAGAATCCGTATAGGTGTTCGAGTGTTCGAACCCTAATGCATGAGAAATTGTAAGTAAACGCCGTATTTACATATCTGCCACTGTGCAGGAGAATCCATATAGGTGTTCGAGTGTTCGAACCCTAGTGCATGAGAAATGGTAAGTAAACGTTTTATTTACATATCTGCCACTGTGCAGGAGAATCCGCATAGGTGTTCGAGTGTTCGATTGTAATGCGTGAGAAATGGTAAATAAACGCCGTATTTACATATCTGCCACTGTGCAGGAGAATCCGTATAGGTGTTCCCGTGTTCGAACCCTAATGCGTGAGAAATGGTAAGTAAACGCCGTATTTACATATCTGCCACTGTGCAGGGGAATCCATATAGGTGTTCGAGTGTTCGAACCCTCATGCGTGAGAAATGGTAAGTAAACGCCGTATTTACATATCTGCCACTGTGCAGGAGAATACGTATAGGTGTTCGCGTGTTCGAACCCTAATGCGTGAGAAATGGTAAGTAAACGCCGTATTTACATATCTGCCACCGTGCAGGGGAATCCGTATAGGTGTTCGAGTGTTCGAACCGTAATGCGTGACAACTGGTAAGTAAACGTCGTATTTACATATCTACCACTGTGCAGGAGAATACGTATAGGTGTTCGTGTGTTCGAACCCCAAAGCGTGAGAAATGGTAAGTAAACGCCGTATTTACATATCTGGCACTGTGCAGGAGAATCCGTACAGGTGTTCGTGTGTTCGAACCCTAATGCGTGAGAAATGGTAAGTAAACGCCGTATTTACATATCTGCCACTGTGCAGGAGAATACGTATAGGTGTTCGTGTGTTCGAACCCTAATGCGTGAGAAATGGTAAGTAAATGCCGTATTTACATATCTGCCACTGTGCAGGAGAATCCGTATAGGTGTTCGAGTGTTCGAACCGTAATGCGTGACAAATGGTAAGTAAACGCCGTATTTACATATCCACCACTGTGTTGGAGAACACGTATAGATGTTCGTGTGTTCGAACCCTAATGCGTGAGAAATGGTAAGTACACGCCGTATTTACATATCTGCCACTGTGTAGGAGAATCGGTATAGGTGTTCAGATAGTGTTCGAACCCTAATGCGTGGGAAATGGTAAGTAAACGCCGTATTTACATATCTGCCACTGTGCAGGAGAATCCGTATAGGTGTTCGAGTGTTCGAAGCGTAATGCGTGATAAATGGTAAGTAAACGCCGTATTTACATATCTGCCACTGGGCAGGAGAATCTGTATAGGTGTTCGAGTGTTTGAACCCTAATGCCTGAAAAATGGTAAGTAAACACCGTATTTACATATCTGCCACTGTGCAGGAGAATCGGTATAGGTGTTCGAGTGTTCGAACCCTAATGCGTGAGAAATGGTAAGTAAACGCCGTATTTACATATCTGCCACTGTGCAGGAGAATCCGTATAGGTGTTCGAGTGTTCGAAGCGTAATGCGTGAGAAATGGTAAGTAAACGCCGAATTTACATATCTACCACTGTGCAGGAGAATCTGTATAGGTGTTCGAGTGTTCAAACCCTAATGCATGAGAAATGGTAAGTAAACGCCGTATTTACATATCTGCGACTGTGCAGGAGAATCCGTATAGGTGTTCGAGTGTTCGAACCCTAATGCAAGAGAAATGGTAAGTAAACGTCGTATTTACATATCTGCCACTGTGCAGGAGAATCCGTGTTGGTGTTCGAGTGTTCGAACCCTAATGCGTGAGAAATGGTAAGTAAACGCCGTATTTACATATCTGCCACTGTGTAGGAGAATCCGTATAGGTGTTCGTGTGTTCGAACCCTAATGCATGAGAAATGGTAAGTAAACGCCGTATTTACATATCTGCCACTGTGCAGGAGAATACGTATAGGTGTTCGCGTGTTCGAACCCTAATGCGTGAGAAATGGTAAGTAAACGCCGTATTTACATATCTGCCACCGTGCAGGGGAATCCGTATAGGTGTTCGAGTGTTCGAACCGTAATGCGTGACAACTGGTAAGTAAACGTCGTATTTACATATCTACCACTGTGCAGGAGAATACGTATAGGTGTTCGTGTGTTCGAACCCCAAAGCGTGAGAAATGGTAAGTAAACGCCGTATTTACATATCTGGCACTGTGCAGGAGAATCCGTACAGGTGTTCGTGTGTTCGAACCCTAATGCGTGAGAAATGGTAAGTAAACGCCGTATTTACATATCTGCCACTGTGCAGGAGAATACGTATAGGTGTTCGTGTGTTCGAACCCTAATGCGTGAGAAATGGTAAGTAAATGCCGTATTTACATATCTGCCACTGTGCAGGAGAATCCGTATAGGTGTTCGAGTGTTCGAACCGTAATGCGTGACAAATGGTAAGTAAACGCCGTATTTACATATCCACCACTGTGTTGGAGAACACGTATAGATGTTCGTGTGTTCGAACCCTAATGCGTGAGAAATGGTAAGTACACGCCGTATTTACATATCTGCCACTGTGTAGGAGAATCGGTATAGGTGTTCGAGTGTTCGAACCCTAATGCGTGGGAAATGGTAAGTAAACGCCGTATTTACATATCTGCCACTGTGCAGGAGAATCCGTATAGGTGTTCGAGTGTTCGAAGCGTAATGCGTGATAAATGGTAAGTAAACGCCGTATTTACATATCTGCCACTGGGCAGGAGAATCTGTATAGGTGTTCGAGTGTTTGAACCCTAATGCCTGAAAAATGGTAAGTAAACACCGTATTTACATATCTGCCACTGTGCAGGAGAATCGGTATAGGTGTTCGAGTGTTCGAACCCTAATGCGTGAGAAATGGTAAGTAAACGCCGTATTTACATATCTGCCACTGTGCAGGAGAATCCGTATAGGTGTTCGAGTGTTCGAAGCGTAATGCGTGAGAAATGGTAAGTAAACGCCGAATTTACATATCTACCACTGTGCAGGAGAATCTGTATAGGTGTTCGAGTGTTCAAACCCTAATGCATGAGAAATGGTAAGTAAACGCCGTATTTACATATCTGCGACTGTGCAGGAGAATCCGTATAGGTGTTCGAGTGTTCGAACCCTAATGCAAGAGAAATGGTAAGTAAACGTCGTATTTACATATCTGCCACTGTGCAGGAGAATCCGTGTTGGTGTTCGAGTGTTCGAACCCTAATGCGTGAGAAATGGTAAGTAAACGCCGTATTTACATATCTGCCACTGTGTAGGAGAATCCGTATAGGTGTTCGTGTGTTCGAACCCTAATGCATGAGAAATGGTAAGTAAACGCCGTATTTACATATCTGCCACTGTGCCGGAGAATCCGTATAGGTGTTCGAGTGTTCGAACCCTAATGCATGAGAAATTGTAAGTAAACGCCGTATTTAGATATCTGCCACTGTGCAGGAGAATCCGTATAGGTGTTCGAGTGTTCGAACCCTAGTGCATGAGAAATGGTAAGTAAACGTTTTATTTACATATCTGCCACTGTGCAGGAGAATCCGCATAGGTGTTCGAGTGTTCGATTGTAATGCGTGAGAAATGGTAAATAAACGCCGTATTTACATATCTGCCACTGTGCAGGAGAATCCGTATAGGTGTTCGCGTGTTCGAACCCTAATGCGTGAGAAATGGTAAGTAAACGCCGTATTTACATATCTGCCACTGTGCAGGGGAATCCATATAGGTGTTCGAGTGTTCGAACCCTCATGCGTGAGAAATGGTAAGTAAACGCCGTATTTACATATCTGCCACTGTGCAGGAGAATCCGTATAGGCGTTCGAGTGTTCGAACCGTAATGCGTGAGAAATGGTAAGTAAACGCCGTATTTACATATCTGCCACTGTGCAGGAGAATACGTATAGGTGTTCGCGTGTTCGAACCCTAACGCGTGAGAAATGGTAAGTAAACGCCGTATTTACATATCTGCCACCGTGCAGGGGAATCCGTATAGGTGTTCGAGTGTTCGAACCGTAATGCGTGACAACTGGTAAGTAAACGTCGTATTTACATATCTACCACTGTGCAGGAGAATACGTATAGGTGTTCGTGTGTTCGAACCCCAAAGCGTGAGAAATGGTAAGTAAACGCCGTATTTACATATCTGGCACTGTGCAGGAGAATCCGTACAGGTGTTCGTGTGTTCGAACCCTAATGCGTGAGAAATGGTAAGTAAACGCCGTATTTACATATCTGCCACTGTGGAGGAGAATCCGTATAGGTATTCGTGTGTTCGAACCCTAATGCATTAGAAATGGTAAGTAAACGCCGTATTTACATATCTGCCACTGTGCCGGAGAATCGGTATAGGTGTTCGAGTGTTCGAACCCTAATGCGTGAGAAATGGTAAGTAAACGCCGTATTTACATATCTGCCACTGTGCAGGAGAATCCGTATAGGTGTTCGAGTGTTCGAAGCGTAATGCGTGAGAAATGGTAAGTAAACGCCGTATTTACATATCTCCCACTGTGCAGGAGAATCTGTATAGGTGTTCGAGTGTTCGAACCCTAATGCATGAGAAATGGTAAGTAAACGCCGTATTTACATATCTGCGACTGTGCAGGAGAATCCGTATAGGTGTTCGAGTGTTCGAACCCTAATGCAAGAGAAATGGTAAGTAAACGTCGTATTTACATATCTGCCACTGTGCAGGAGAATCCGTGTAGGTGTTCGAGTGTTCGAACCCTAATGCGTGAGAAATGGTAAGTAAACGCCGTATTTACATATCTGCCACGGTGTAGGAGAATCCATATTGGTGTTCGTGTGTTCGAACCCTAATGCATGAGAAATGGTAAGTAAACGTTTTATTTACATATCTGCCACTGTGCAGGAGAATCCGCATAGGTGTTCGAGTGTTCGAACCCTAATGCATGAGAAATTGTAAGTAAACACCGTATTTACATATCTGCCACTGTGCAGGAGAATCCGTATAGGTGTTCGAGTGTTCGAACCCTAATGCATGAGAAATTGTAAGTAAACGCCGTATTTACATATCTGCCACTGTGCAGGAGAATCCATATAGGTGTTCGAGTGTTCGAACCCTAGTGCATGAGAAATGGTAAGTAAACGTTTTATTTACATATCTGCCACTGTGCAGGAGAATCCGCATAGGTGTTCGAGTGTTCGATTGTAATGCGTGAGAAATGGTAAATAAACGCCGTATTTACATATCTGCCACTGTGCAGGAGAATCCGTATAGGTGTTCCCGTGTTCGAACCCTAATGCGTGAGAAATGGTAAGTAAACGCCGTATTTACATATCTGCCACTGTGCAGGGGAATCCATATAGGTGTTCGAGTGTTCGAACCCTCATGCGTGAGAAATGGTAAGTAAACGCCGTATTTACATATCTGCCACTGTGCAGGAGAATACGTATAGGTGTTCGCGTGTTCGAACCCTAATGCGTGAGAAATGGTAAGTAAACGCCGTATTTACATATCTGCCACCGTGCAGGGGAATCCGTATAGGTGTTCGAGTGTTCGAACCGTAATGCGTGACAACTGGTAAGTAAACGTCGTATTTTCATATCTACCACTGTGCAGGAGAATACGTATAGGTGTTCGTGTGTTCGAACCCCAAAGCGTGAGAAATGGTAAGTAAACGCCGTATTTACATATCTGGCACTGTGCAGGAGAATCCGTACAGGTGTTCGTGTGTTAGAACCCTAATGCGTGAGAAATGGTAAGTAAACGCCGTATTTACATATCTGCCACTGTGCAGGAGAATCCGTATAGGTGTTCGAGTGTTCGAACCCTAAGCCGTGAGAAATGGTAAGTAAACGCCGTATTTACATATCTGCCACTGTGCAGGAGAATCGGTATAGGTGTTCGAGTGTTCGAACCCTAATGCGTGAGAAAAGGTAAGTAAACGCCGTATTTACATATCTGCCACTGTGCAGGAGAATCCGTATAGGTGTTCGAGTGTTCGAAGCGTAATGCGTGAGAAATGTTAAGTAAACGCCGTATTTACATATCTGCCACTGTGCAGGAGAATCTGTATAGGTGTTCGAGTGTTTGAACCCTAATGCATGAGAAATGGTAAGTAAACGCCGTATTTACATATCTGCCACTGTGCAGGAGAATCGATATAGGTGTTCGAGTGTTCGAACCCTAATGCGTGAGAAATGGTAAGTAAACGCCGTATTTACATATCTGCCACTGTGCAGGAGAATACGTATAGGTGTTCGTGTGTTCGAACCCTAATGCGTGAGAAACGGTAAGTAAACGCCGTATTTACATATCTGCCACTGTGCAGGAGAATCCGTATAGGTGTTCGAGTGTTCGAACCGTAATGCGTGACAAATGGTAAGTAAACGCCGTATTTACATATCCACCACTGTGTTGGAGAACACGTATAGGTGTTCGTGTGTTCGAACCCTAATGCGTGAGAAATGGTAAGTACACGCCGTATTTACATATCTGCCACTGTGCAGGAGAATCGGTATAGGTGTTCGAGTGTTCGAACCCTAATGCGTGAGAAATGGTAAGTAAACGCCGTATTTACATATCTGCCACTGTGCAGGAGAATCCGTATAGGTGTTCGAGTGTTCGAAGCGTAATGCGTGATAAATGGTAAGTAAACGCCGTATTTACATATCTGCCACTGGGCAGGAGAATCTGTATAGGTGTTCGAGTGTTTGAACCCTAATGCCTGAGAAATGGTAAGTAAACGCCGTATTTACATATCTGCCACTGTGCAGGAGAATCGGTATAGGTGTTCGAGTGTTCGAACCCTAATGCGTGAGAAATGGTAAGTAAACGCCGTATTTACATATCTGCCACTGTGCAGGAGAATCCGTATAGGTGTTCGAGTGTTCGAAGCGTAATGCGTGAGAAATGGTAAGTAAACGCCGAATTTACATATCTACCACTGTGCAGGAGAATCTGTATAGGTGTTCGAGTGTTCGAACCCTAATGCATGAGAAATGGTAAGTAAACGCCGTATTTACATATCTGCGACTGTGCAGGAGAATCCGTATAGGTGTTCGAGTGTTCGAACCCTAATGCAAGAGAAATGGTAAGTAAACGTCGTATTTACATATCTGCCACTGTGCAGGAGAATCCGTGTTGGTGTTCGAGTGTTCGAACCCTAATGCGTGAGAAATGGTAAGTAAACGCCGTATTTACATATCTGCCACTGTGTAGGAGAATCCGTATAGGTGTTCGTGTGTTCGAACCCTAATGCATGAGAAATGGTAAGTAAACGCCGTATTTACATATCTGCCACTGTGCAGGAGAATCCGTATAGGTGTTCGAGTGTTCGAAGCGTAATGCGTGAGAAATGGTAAGTAAACGCCGTATTTACATATCTCCCACTGTGCAGGAGAATCTGTATAGGTGTTCGAGTGTTCGAACCCTAATGCATGAGAAATGGTAAGTAAACGCCGTATTTACATATCTGCGACTGTGCAGGAGAATCCGTATAGGTGTTCGAGTGTTCGAACCCTAATGCAAGAGAAATGGTAAGTAAACGTCGTATTTACATATCTGCCACTGTGCAGGAGAATCCGTGTAGGTGTTCGAGTGTTCGAACCCTAATGCGTGAGAAATGGTAAGTAAACGCCGTATTTACATATCTGCCACGGTGTAGGAGAATCCATATTGGTGTTCGTGTGTTCGAACCCTAATGCATGAGAAATGGTAAGTAAACGTTTTATTTACATATCTGCCACTGTGCAGGAGAATCCGCATAGGTGTTCGAGTGTTCGAACCCTAATGCATGAGAAATTGTAAGTAAACACCGTATTTACATATCTGCCACTGTGCAGGAGAATCCGTATAGGTGTTCGAGTGTTCGAACCCTAATGCATGAGAAATTGTAAGTAAACGCCGTATTTACATATCTGCCACTGTGCAGGAGAATCCATATAGGTGTTCGAGTGTTCGAACCCTAGTGCATGAGAAATGGTAAGTAAACGTTTTATTTACATATCTGCCACTGTGCAGGAGAATCCGCATAGGTGTTCGAGTGTTCGATTGTAATGCGTGAGAAATGGTAAATAAACGCCGTATTTACATATCTGCCACTGTGCAGGAGAATCCGTATAGGTGTTCCCGTGTTCGAACCCTAATGCGTGAGAAATGGTAAGTAAACGCCGTATTTACATATCTGCCACTGTGCAGGGGAATCCATATAGGTGTTCGAGTGTTCGAACCCTCATGCGTGAGAAATGGTAAGTAAACGCCGTATTTACATATCTGCCACTGTGCAGGAGAATACGTATAGGTGTTCGCGTGTTCGAACCCTAATGCGTGAGAAATGGTAAGTAAACGCCGTATTTACATATCTGCCACCGTGCAGGGGAATCCGTATAGGTGTTCGAGTGTTCGAACCGTAATGCGTGACAACTGGTAAGTAAACGTCGTATTTTCATATCTACCACTGTGCAGGAGAATACGTATAGGTGTTCGTGTGTTCGAACCCCAAAGCGTGAGAAATGGTAAGTAAACGCCGTATTTACATATCTGGCACTGTGCAGGAGAATCCGTACAGGTGTTCGTGTGTTAGAACCCTAATGCGTGAGAAATGGTAAGTAAACGCCGTATTTACATATCTGCCACTGTGCAGGAGAATCCGTATAGGTGTTCGAGTGTTCGAACCCTAAGCCGTGAGAAATGGTAAGTAAACGCCGTATTTATATATCTGCCACTGTGCAGGAGAATCGGTATAGGTGTTCGAGTGTTCGAACCCTAATGCGTGAGAAAAGGTAAGTAAACGCCGTATTTACATATCTGCCACTGTGCAGGAGAATCCGTATAGGTGTTCGAGTGTTCGAAGCGTAATGCGTGAGAAATGTTAAGTAAACGCCGTATTTACATATCTGCCACTGTGCAGGAGAATCTGTATAGGTGTTCGAGTGTTTGAACCCTAATGCATGAGAAATGGTAAGTAAACGCCGTATTTACATATCTGCCACTGTGCAGGAGAATCGATATAGGTGTTCGAGTGTTCGAACCCTAATGCGTGAGAAATGGTAAGTAAACGCCGTATTTACATATCTGCCACTGTGCAGGAGAATACGTATAGGTGTTCGTGTGTTCGAACCCTAATGCGTGAGAAACGGTAAGTAAACGCCGTATTTACATATCTGCCACTGTGCAGGAGAATCCGTATAGGTGTTCGAGTGTTCGAACCGTAATGCGTGACAAATGGTAAGTAAACGCCGTATTTACATATCCACCACTGTGTTGGAGAACACGTATAGGTGTTCGTGTGTTCGAACCCTAATGCGTGAGAAATGGTAAGTACACGCCGTATTTACATATCTGCCACTGTGCAGGAGAATCGGTATAGGTGTTCGAGTGTTCGAACCCTAATGCGTGAGAAATGGTAAGTAAACGCCGTATTTACATATCTGCCACTGTGCAGGAGAATCCGTATAGGTGTTCGAGTGTTCGAAGCGTAATGCGTGATAAATGGTAAGTAAACGCCGTATTTACATATCTGCCACTGGGCAGGAGAATCTGTATAGGTGTTCGAGTGTTTGAACCCTAATGCCTGAGAAATGGTAAGTAAACGCCGTATTTACATATCTGCCACTGTGCAGGAGAATCGGTATAGGTGTTCGAGTGTTCGAACCCTAATGCGTGAGAAATGGTAAGTAAACGCCGTATTTACATATCTGCCACTGTGCAGGAGAATCCGTATAGGTGTTCGAGTGTTCGAAGCGTAATGCGTGAGAAATGGTAAGTAAACGCCGAATTTACATATCTACCACTGTGCAGGAGAATCTGTATAGGTGTTCGAGTGTTCGAACCCTAATGCATGAGAAATGGTAAGTAAACGCCGTATTTACATATCTGCGACTGTGCAGGAGAATCCGTATAGGTGTTCGAGTGTTCGAACCCTAATGCAAGAGAAATGGTAAGTAAACGTCGTATTTACATATCTGCCACTGTGCAGGAGAATCCGTGTTGGTGTTCGAGTGTTCGAACCCTAATGCGTGAGAAATGGTAAGTAAACGCCGTATTTACATATCTGCCACTGTGTAGGAGAATCCGTATAGGTGTTCGTGTGTTCGAACCCTAATGCATGAGAAATGGTAAGTAAACGCCGTATTTACATATCTGCCACTGTGCCGGAGAATCCGTATAGGTGTTCGAGTGTTCGAACCCTAATGCATGAGAAATTGTAAGTAAACGCCGTATTTAGATATCTGCCACTGTGCAGAAGAATCCGTATAGGTGTTCGAGTGTTCGAACCCTAGTGCATGAGAAATGGTAAGTAAACGTTTTATTTACATATCTGCCACTGTGCAGGAGAATCCGCATAGGTGTTCGAGTGTTCGATTGTAATGCGTGAGAAATGGTAAATAAACGCCGTATTTACATATCTGCCACTGTGCAGGAGAATCCGTATAGGTGTTCGCGTGTTCGAACCCTAATGCGTGAGAAATGGTAAGTAAACGCCGTATTTACATATCTGCCACTGTGCAGGGGAATCCATATAGGTGTTCGAGTGTTCGAACCCTCATGCGTGAGAAATGGTAAGTAAACGCCGTATTTACATATCTGCCACTGTGCAGGAGAATCCGTATAGGCGTTCGAGTGTTCGAACCGTAATGCGTGAGAAATGGTAAGTAAACGCCGTATTTACATATCTGCCACTGTGCAGGAGAATACGTATAGGTGTTCGCGTGTTCGAACCCTAACGCGTGAGAAATGGTAAGTAAACGCCGTATTTACATATCTGCCACCGTGCAGGGGAATCCGTATAGGTGTTCGAGTGTTCGAACCGTAATGCGTGACAACTGGTAAGTAAACGTCGTATTTACATATCTACCACTGTGCAGGAGAATACGTATAGGTGTTCGTGTGTTCGAACCCCAAAGCGTGAGAAATGGTAAGTAAACGCCGTATTTACATATCTGGCACTGTGCAGGAGAATCCGTACAGGTGTTCGTGTGTTCGAACCCTAATGCGTGAGAAATGGTAAGTAAACGCCGTATTTACATATCTGCCACTGTGCAGGAGAATCCGTATAGTTCGAACCCTAAGCCGTGAGAAATGGTAAGTAAACGCCGTATTTACATATCTGCCACTGTGCAGGAGAATCGGTATAGGTGTTCGAGTGTTCGAACCCTAATGCGTGAGAAAAGGTAAGTAAACGCCGTATTTACATATCTGCCACTGTGCAGGAGAATCCGTATAGGTGTTCGAGTGTTCGAAGCGTAATGCGTGAGAAACGTTAAGTAAACGCCGTATTTCCATATCTGCCACTGTGCAGGAAAATCTGTATAGGTGTTCGAGTGTTTGAACCCTAATGCATGAGAAATGGTAAGTAAACGCCGTATTTACATATCTGCCACTGTGCAGGAGAATCGGTATAGGTGTTCGAGTGTTCGAACCCTAATGCGTGAGAAATGGTAAGTAAACGCCGTATTTACATATCTGCCACTGTGCAGGAGAATACGTATAGGTGTTCGTGTGTTCGAACCCTAATGCGTGAGAAATGGTAAGTAAACGCCGTATTTACATATCTGCCACTGTGCAGGAGAATCCGTATAGGTGTTCGAGTGTTCGAACCGTAATGCGTGACAAATGGTAAGTAAACGCCGTATTTACATATCTACCACTGTGTTGGAGAACACGTATAGGTGTTCGTGTGTTCGAGCCCTAATGCGTGAGAAATGGTAAGTACACGCCGTATTTACATATCTGCCACTGTGCAGGAGAATCGGTATAGGTGTTCGATTGTTCGAACCCTAATGCGTGAGAAATGGTAAGTAAACGCCGTATTTACATATCTGCCACTGTGCAGGAGAATCCGTATAGGTGTTCGAGTGTTCGAAGCGTAATGCGTGAGAAATGGTAAGTAAACGCCGTATTTACATATCTGCCACTGTGCAGGAGAATCTGTATAGGTGTTCGACTGTTTGAACCCTAATGCATGAGAAATGGTAAGTAAACGCCGTATTTACATATCTGCCATTGTGCAGGAGAATCGGTATAGGTGTTCGAGTGTTCGAACCCTAATGCGTGAGAAATGGTAAGTAAACGCCGTATTTACATATTTGCCACTGTGCAGGAGAATACGTATAGGTGTTCGTTTGTTCGAACCCTAATGCGTGAGAAATGGTAAGTAAACGCCGTATTTACATATCTGCCACTGTGCAGGAGAATCCGTATAGGTGTTCGAGTGTTCGAACCGTAATGCGTGACAAATGGTAAGTAAACGCCGTATTTACATATCTACGACTGTGCTGGAGAACACGTATAGGTGTTCGTGTGTTCGAACCCTAATGCGTGAGAAATGGTAAGTAAACGCCGTATTTACATATCTGCCACTGTGCAGGAGAATCCGTATAGGTGTTCGAGTGTTCGAACCCTAATGCAAGAGAAATGGTAAGTAAACGTCGTATTTACATATCTGCCACTGTGCAGGAGAATCCGTATAGGTGTTCGCGTGTTCGAACCCTAATGCGTGAGAAATGTTAAGTAAATGCCGTATTTACATATCTGCCACTGTGCAGGGGAATCCGTATAGGTGTTCGAGTGTTCGAACCGTAATGCGTGACAACTGGTAAGTAAACGTCGTATTTACATATCTACCACTGTGCAGGAGAATACGTATAGGTGTTAGTGTGTTCGAACCCCAAAGCGTGAGAAATGGTAAGTAAACGCCGTATTTACATATCTGCCACTGTGCAGGAGGATCGGTATAGGTGTTCGAGTGTTCGAATCCTAATGCGTGAGAAATGGTAAGTAAACGCCGTATTTACATATCTGCCACTGTGCAGGAGAATCCGTATAGGTGTTCGAGTGTTCGAAGCGTAATGCGTGAGAAATGGTAAGTAAACGCCGTATTTACATATCTGCCACTATGCAGGAGAATCTGTATAGGTGTTCGAGTGTTCGAACCCTAATGCCTGAGAAATGGTAAGTAAACGCCGTATTTACATATCTGCCACTGTGCAGGAGAATCCGTATAGGTGTTCGAGTGTTAGAACCCTAATGCATGAGAAATGGTAAGTAAACGTCGTATTTACATATCTGCCACTCTGCAGGAGAATCCGTGTAGGTGTTCGAGTGTTCGAACCCTAATGCGTGAGAAAAGGTAAGTAAACGCCGTATTTACATATCTGCCACTGTGGAGGAGAATCCGTATAGGTGTTCGTGTGTTCGAACCCTAATGCATGAGAAATGGTAAGTAAACGCCGTATTTACATATCTGCCACTGTGCAGGAGAATCGGTTTAGGTGTTCGAGTGTTCGAACCCTAATGCGTGAGAAATGGTAAGTAAACGCCGTATTTACATATCTGCCACTGTGCAGGAGAATCCGTATAGGTGTTCGAGTGTTCGAAGCGTAATGCGTGAGAAATGGTAAGTAAACGCCGTATTTACATATCTACCACTGTGCAAGAGAATCTGTATAGGTGTTCGAGTGTTCGAACCCTAATGCATGAGAAATGGTAAGTAAACGCCGTATTTACATATCTGCGACTGTGCAGGAGAATCCGTATAGGTGTTCGAGTGTTCGAACCCTAATGCGTGAGAAATGGTAAGTAAACGCCGTATTTACATATCTGCCACTGTGCAGGAGAATCCGTGTAGGTGTTCGAGTGTTCGAACCCTAATGCGTGAGAAATGGTAAGTAAACGCTGTATTTACATATCTGCCACTGTGCAGGAGAATCCGTATAGGTGTTCGAGTGTTCGAACCGTAATGCGTGACAAATGGTAAGTAAAACGCCGTATTTACATATCTGCCACTGTGCAGGAGAATCCGTATAGGTGTTCGTGTGTTCGAACCCTAATGCGTGAGAAATGGTAAGTAAACGCCGTATTTACATATCTGCCACTGTGCAGGAGAATCCGTATAGGTGTTCGAGTGTTCGAAGCGTAATGCGTGAGAAATGGTAAGTAAACGCCGTATTTACATATCTGCCACTGTGCAGGAGAATCTGTATAGGGGTTCGAGTGTTTGAACCCTAATGCGTGAGAAATGGTAAGTAAACGCCGTATTTACATATCTGCCACTGTGCAGGGGAATCCATATAGGTGTTCGAGTGTTCGAACCCTCATGCGTGAGAAATGGTAAGTAAACGCCGTATTTACATATCTGCCACTGTGCAGGAGAATCCATATAGGTGTTCGAGTGTTCGAACCGTAATGCGTGAGAAATGGTAAGTCAACGCCGTATTTACATATCTGCCACTGTGCAGGAGAATCCATATAGGTGTTCGAGTGTTCGAACCGTAATGCTTGACAAATGGTAAGTAAACGCCGTATTTACATATCTACCACTGTGCTGGAGAACACGTATAGGTGTTCGTGTGTTCGAACCCTAATGCGTGAGAAATGGTTAGTAAACGCCGTATTTACATATCTGCCACTGTGCAGGAGAATCCGTATAGGTGTTCGAGTGTTCGAACCCTAATGCAAGAGAAATGGTAAGTAAACGTCGTATTTACATATCTGCCACTGTGCAGGAGAATCCGTATAGGTGTTCGAGTGTTCGAACCCTAATGCGTGAGAAATGGTAAGTAAACGCCGTATTTACATATCTGCCACTGTTGCAGGGAGAATCCGTGTAGGTGTTCGAGTGTTCGAACCCTAATGCGTGAGAAATGGTAAGTAAACGCCGTATTTACATATCTGGCACTGTGCAGGAGAATACGTATAGGTGTTCGAGTGTTCGAACCGTAATGCGTGACAAATGGTAAGTAAACGCCGTATTTACATATCTGCCACTGTGCAGGAGAATCCGTATAGGTGTTCGTGTGTTCGAACCCTAATGCGTGAGAAATGGTAAGTAAACGCCGTATTTACATATCTGCCACTGTGCAGGAGAATCCGTATAGGTGTTCGAGTGTTCGAAGCGTAATGCGTGAGAAATGGTAAGTAAACGCCGTATTTACATATCTGCCACTGTGCAGGAGAATCTGTATAGGGGTTCGAGTGTTTGAACCCTAATGCGTGAGAAATGGTAAGTAAACGCCGTATTTACATATCTGCCACTGTGCAGGGGAATCCATATAGGTGTTCGAGTGTTCGAACCCTCATGCGTGAGAAATGGTAAGTAAACGCCGTATTTACATATCTGCCACTGTGCAGGAGGAATCCATATAGGTGTTCGAGTGTTCGAACCGTAATGCGTGAGAAATGGTAAGTCAACGCAGTAATTTACATATCTGCCACTGTGCAGGAGAATCCATATAGGTGTTCGAGTGTTCGAACCGTAATGCGTGACAAATGGTAAGTAAACGCCGTATTTACATATCTACCACTGTGCTGGAGAACACGTATAGGTGTTCGTGTGTTCGAACCCTAATGCGTGAGAAATGGTTAGTAAACGCCGTATTTACATATCTGCCACTGTGCAGGAGAATCCGTATAGGTGTTCGAGTGTTCGAACCCTAATGCAAGAGAAATGGTAAGTAAACGTCGTATTTACATATCTGCCACTGTGCAGGAGAATCCGTATAGGTGTTCGAGTGTTCGAACCCTAATGCGTGAGAAATGGTAAGTAAACGCCGTATTTACATATCTGCCACTGTGCAGGAGAATCCGTGTAGGTGTTCGAGTGTTCGAACCCTAATGCGTGAGAAATGGTAAGTAAACGCCGTATTTACATATCTGCCACTGTGCAGGAGAATACGTATAGGTGTTCGAGTGTTCGAACCGTAATGCGTGACAAATGGTAAGTAAACGCCGTATTTACATATCTGCCACTGTGCAGGAGAATCCGTATAGGTGTTCGTGTGTTCGAACCCTAATGCGTGAGAAATGGTAAGTAAACGCCGTATTTACATATCTGCCACTGTGCAGGAGAATCCGTATAGGTGTTCGAGTGTTCGAAGCGTAATGCGTGAGAAATGGTAAGTAAACGCCGTATTTACATATCTGCCACTGTGCAGGAGAATCTGTATAGGGGTTCGAGTGTTTGAACCCTAATGCGTGAGAAATGGTAAGTAAACGCCGTATTTACATATCTGCCACTGTGCAGGGGAATCCATATAGGTGTTCGAGTGTTCGAACCCTCATGCGTGAGAAATGGTAAGTAAACGCCGTATTTACATATCTGCCACTGTGCAGGAGAATCCATATAGGTGTTCGAGTGTTCGAACCGTAATGCGTGAGAAATGGTAAGTCAACGCCGTATTTACATATCTGCCACTGTGCAGGAGAATCCATATAGGTGTTCGAGTGTTCGAACCGTAATGCGTGACAAATGGTAAGTAAACGCCGTATTTACATATCTACCACTGTGCTGGAGAACACGTATAGGTGTTCGTGTGTTCGAACCCTAATGCGTGAGAAATGGTTAGTAAACGCCGTATTTACATATCTGCCACTGTGCAGGAGAATCCGTATAGGTGTTCGAGTGTTCGAACCCTAATGCAAGAGAAATGGTAAGTAAACGTCGTATTTACATATCTGCCACTGTGCAGGAGAATCCGCATAGGTGTTCGAGTGTTCGATTGTAATGCGTGAGAAATGGTAAATAAACGCCGTATTTACATATCTGCCACTGTGCAGGAGAATCCGTATAGGTGTTCGCGTGTTCGAACCCTAATGCGTGAGAAATGTTAAGCAAATGCCGTATTTACATATCTGCCACTGTGCAGGGGAATCCGTATAGGTGTTCGAGTGGTCGAACCGTAATGCGTGAGAAATGGTAAGTAAACGCCGTATTTACATATCTGCCACTGTGCAGGAGAATCCGTATAGGTGTTCGCGTGTTCGAACCCTAATGCGTGAGAAATGGTAAGTAAACGCCGTATTTACATATCTGCCACTGTGCAGGGGAATCCATATAGGTGTTCGAGTGTTCGAACCGTAATGCGTGAGAAATGGTAAGTCAACGCCGTATTTACATATCTACCACTGTGCAGGAGAATAGGTATAGGTGTTCGCGTGTTGGAACCCTAATGCGTGAGAAATGGTAAGTAAACGCCGTATTTACATATCTGCCACCGTGCAGGGGAATCCGTATAGGTGTTCGAGTGTTCGAACCGTAATGCGTGACAACTGGTAAGTAAACGTCGTCTTTACATATCTACCACTGTGCAGGAGAATACGTATAGGTGTTCGTGTGTTCGAACCCCAAAGCGTGAGAAATGGTAAGTAAACGCCGTATTTACATATCTGGCACTGTGCTGGAGAATCCGTACAGGTGTTCGTGCGTTCGAACCCTAATGCGTGAGAAATGGTAAGTAAACGCCGTATTTACATATCTGCCACTGTGCAGGAGAATCCGTATAGGTGTTCCTGTGTTCGAACTCTAATGCGTGAGAAATGGTAAGTAAACGCCGTATTTACATATCTGCCACTGTGCAGGAGAATCCGTATAGGTGTTCGAGTGTTCGAACCGTAATGCGTGACAAATGGTAAGTAAACGCCGTATTTACATATCTGCCACTGTGCAGGAGAATCCGTATAGGTGTTCGTGTGTTCGAACCCTAATGCGTGAGAAATGGTAAGTAAACGCCGTATTTACATATCTGCCACTGTGCAGGAGAATCCGTATAGGTGTTCGAGTGTTCGAACCCTAATGCGTGAGAAATGGTAAGTAAACGCCGTATTTACATATCTGCCACTGTGCAGGAGAATCCGTATAGGTGTTCGAGTGTTCGAAGCGTAATGCGTGAGAAATGGTAAGTAAACGCCGTATTTACATATCTGCCACTGTGCAGGAGAATCTGTATAGGTGTTCGAGTGTTTGAACCCTAATGCGTGAGAAATGGTAAGTAAACGCCGTATTTACATATCTGCCACTGTGCAGGGGAATCCGTATAGGTGTTCGAGTGTTCGAACCGTAATGCGTGACAAATGGTAAGTAAACGCCGTATTTACATATCTGCCACTGTGCAGGAGAATCCGTATAGGTGTTCGTGTGTTCGAACCCTAATGCGTGAGAAATGGTAAGTAAACGCCGTATTTACATATCTGCCACTGTGCAGGAGAATCCGTATAGGTGTTCGAGTGTTCGAACCCTAATGCGTGAGAAATGGTAAGTAAACGCCGTATTTACATATCTGCCACTGTGCAGGAGAATCCGTATAGGTGTTCGAGTGTTCGAAGCGTAATGCGTGAGAAATGGTAAGTAAACGCCGTATTTACATATCTGCCACTGTGCAGGAGAATCTGTATAGGTGTTCGAGTGTTTGAACACTAATGCGTGAGAAATGGTAAGTAAACGCCGTATTTACATATCTGCCACTGTGCAGGGGAATCCGTATAGGTGTTCGAGTGTTCGAACCGTAATGCGTGACAACTGGTAAGTAAACGTCGTATTTACATATCTACCACTGTGCAGGAGAATACGTATAGGTGTTCGTGTGTTCGAACCCCAAAGCGTGAGAAATGGTAAGTAAACGCCGTATTTACATATCTGCCACTGTGCAGGAGAATCGGTATAGGTGTTCGAGTGTTCGAATCCTAATGCGTGAGAAATGGTAAGTAAACGCCGTATTTACATATCTGCCACAATGCAGGAGAATCCGTATAGGTGTTCGAGTGTTCGAAGCGTAATGCGTGAGAAATGGTAAGTAAACGCCGTATTTACATATCTGCCACTGTGCAGGAGAATCTGTATAGGTGTTCGAGTGTTCGAACCCTAATGCCTGAGAAATGGTAAGTAAACGCCGTATTTACATATCTGCCACTGTGCAGGAGAATCCGTATAGGTGTTCGAGTGTTAGAACCCTAATGCATGAGAAATGGTAAGTAAACGTCGTATTTACATATCTGCCACTCTGCAGGAGAATCCGTGTAGGTGTTCGAGTGTTCGAACCCTAATGCGTGAGAAAAGGTAAGTAAACGCCGTATTTACATATCTGCCACTGTGGAGGAGAATCCGTATAGGTGTTCGTGTGTTCGAACCCTAATGCATGAGAAATGGTAAGTAAACGCCGTATTTACATATCTGCCACTGTGCAGGAGAATCGGTTTAGGTGTTCGAGTGTTCGAACCCTAATGCGTGAGAAATGGTAAGTAAACGCCGTATTTACATATCTGCCACTGTGCAGGAGAATCCGTATAGGTGTTCGAGTGTTCGAAGCGTAATGCGTGAGAAATGGTAAGTAAACGCCGTATTTACATATCTACCACTGTGCAAGAGAATCTGTATAGGTGTTCGAGTGTTCGAACCCTAATGCATGAGAAATGGTAAGTAAACGCCGTATTTACATATCTGCGACTGTGCAGGAGAATCCGTATAGGTGTTCGAGTGTTCGAAGCGTAATGCGTGAGAAATGGTAAGTAAACGCCGTATTTACATATCTGCCACTGTGCAGGAGAATCCGTGTAGGTGTTCGAGTGTTCGAACCCTAAGGCGTGAGAAATGGTAAGTAAACGCCGTATTTACATATCGGCCACTGTGCAGGAGAATCCGTATAGGTGTTCGAGTGTTCGAACCGTAATGCGTGACAAATGGTAAGTAAACGCCGTATTTACATATCTGCCACTGTGCAGGAGAATCCGTATAGGTGTTCGTGTGTTCGAACCCTAATGCGTGAGAAATGGTAAGTAAACGCCGTATTTACATATCTGCCACTGTGCAGGAGAAGCCGTATAGGTGTTTGAGTGTTCGAAGCGTAATGCGTGAGAAATGGTAAGTAAACGCCGTATTTACATATCTACCACTGTGCAAGAGAATCTGTATAGGTGTTCGAGTGTTCGAACCCTAATGCATGAGAAATGGTAAGTAAACGCCGTATTTACATATCTGCGACTGTGCAGGAGAATCCGTATAGGTGTTCGAGTGTTCGAAGCGTAATGCGTGAGAAATGGTTAGTAAACGCCGTATTTACATATCTGCCACTGTGCAGGAGAATCCGTATAGGTGTTCGAGTGTTCGAACCCTAATGCAAGAGAAATGGTAAGTAAACGTCGTATTTACATATCTGCCACTGTGCAGGAGAATCCGTATAGGTGTTCGAGTGTTCGAACCCTAATGCGTGAGAAATGGTAAGTAAACGCCGTATTTACATATCTGCCACTATGCAGGAGAATCCGTGTAGGTGTTCGAGTGTTCGAACCCTAATGCGTGAGAAATGGTAAGTAAACGCCGTATTTACATATCTGCCACTGTGCAGGAGAATACGTATAGGTGTTCGAGTGTTCGAACCGTAATGCGTGACAAATGGTAAGTAAACGCCGTATTTACATATCTGCCACTGTGCAGGAGAATCCGTATAGGTGTTCGTGTGTTCGAACCCTAATGCGTGAGAAATGGTAAGTAAACGCCGTATTTACATATCTGCCACTGTGCAGGAGAATCCGTATAGGTGTTCGAGTGTTCGAAGCGTAATGCGTGAGAAATGGTAAGTAAACGCCGGATTTACATATCTGCCACTGTGCAGGAGAATCTGTATAGGGGTTCGAGTGTTTGAACCCTAATGCGTGAGAAATGGTAAGTAAACGCCGCATTTACATATCTGCCACTGTGCAGGGGAATCCATATAGGTGTTCGAGTGTTCGAACCCTCATGCGTGAGAAATGGTAAGTAAACGCCGTATTTACATATCTGCCACTGTGCAGGAGAATCCATATAGGTGTTCGAGTGTTCGAACCGTAATGCGTGAGAAATGGTAAGTCAACGCCGTATTTACATATCTGCCACTGTGCAGGAGAATCCATATAGGTGTTCGAGTGTTCGAACCGTAATGCGTGACAAATGGTAAGTAAACGCCGTATTTACATATCTACCACTGTGCTGGAGAACACGTATAGGTGTTCGTGTGTTCGAACCCTAATGCGTGAGAAATGGTTAGTAAACGCCGTATTTACATATCTGCCACTGTGCAGGAGAATCCGTATAGGTGTTCGAGTGTTCGAACCCTAATGCAAGAGAAATGGTAAGTAAACGTCGTATTTACATATCTGCCACTGTGCAGGAGAATCCGCATAGGTGTTCGAGTGTTCGATTGTAATGCGTGAGAAATGGTAAATAAACGCCGTATTTACATATCTGCCACTGTGCAGGAGAATCCGTATAGGTGTTCGCGTGTTCGAACCCTAATGCGTGAGAAATGTTAAGCAAATGCCGTATTTACATATCTGCCACTGTGCAGGGGAATCCGTATAGGTGTTCGAGTGGTCGAACCGTAATGCGTGAGAAATGGTAAGTAAACGCCGTATTTACATATCTGCCACTGTGCAGGAGAATCCGTATAGGTGTTCGCGTGTTCGAACCCTAATGCGTGAGAAATGGTAAGTAAACGCCGTATTTACATATCTGCCACTGTGCAGGGGAATCCATATAGGTGTTCGAGTGTTCGAACCCTCATGCGTGAGAAATGGTAAGTAAACGCCGTATTTACATATCTGCCACTGTTCAGGAGAATCCGTATAGGTGTTCGAGTGTTCGAACCGTAATGCGTGAGAAATGGTAAGTCAACGCCGTATTTACATATCTACCACTGTGCAGGAGAATACGTATAGGTGTTCGCGTGTTGGAACCCTAATGCGTGAGAAATGGTAAGTAAACGCCGTATTTACATATCTGCCACCGTGCAGGGGAATCCGTATAGGTGTTCGAGTGTTCGAACCGTAATGCGTGACAACTGGTAAGTAAACGTCGTCTTTACATATCTACCACTGTGCAGGAGAATACGTATAGGTGTTCGTGTGTTCGAACCCCAAAGCGTGAGAAATGGTAAGTAAACGCCGTATTTACATATCTGGCACTGTGCAGGAGAATCCGTACGGGTGTTCGTGCGTTCGAACCCTAATGCGTGAGAAATGGTAAGTAAACGCCGTATTTACATATCTGCCACTGTGCAGGAGAATCCGTATAGGTGTTCCTGTGTGCGAACTCTAATGCGTGAGAAATGGTAAGTAAACGCCGTATTTACATATCTGCCACTGTGCAGGAGAATCCGTATAGGTGTTCGAGTGTTCGAACCGTAATGCGTGACAAATGGTAAGTAAACGCCGTATTTACATATCTGCCACTGTGCAGGAGAATCCGTATAGGTGTTCGTGTGTTCGAACCCTAATGCGTGAGAAATGGTAAGTAAACGCCGTATTTACATATCTGCCACTGTGCAGGAGAATCCGTATAGGTGTTCGAGTGTTCGAACCCTAATGCGTGAGAAATGGTAAGTAAACGCCGTATTTACATATCTGCCACTGTGCAGGAGAATCCGTATAGGTGTTCGAGTGTTCGAAGCGTAATGCGTGAGAAATGGTAAGTAAACGCCGTATTTACATATCTGCCACTGTGCAGGAGAATCTGTATAGGTGTTCGAGTGTTTGAACCCTAATGCGTGAGAAATGGTAAGTAAACGCCGTATTTACATATCTGCCACTGTGCAGGGGAATCCGTATAGGTGTTCGAGTGTTCGAACCGTAATGCGTGACAAATGGTAAGTAAACGCCGTATTTACATATCTGCCACTGTGCAGGACAATCCGTATAGGTGTTCGTGTGTTCGAACCCTAATGCGTGAGAAATGGTAAGTAAACGCCGTATTTACATATCTGCCACTGTGCAGGAGAATCCGTATAGGTGTTCGAGTGTTCGAACCCTAATGCGTGAGAAATGGTAAGTAAACGCCGTATTTACATATCTGCCACTGTGCAGGAGAATCCGTATAGGTGTTCGAGTGTTCGAAGCGTAATGCGTGAGAAATGGTAAGTAAACGCCGTATTTACATATCTGCCACTGTGCAGGAGAATCTGTATAGGTGTTCGAGTGTTTGAACCCTAATGCGTGAGAAATGGTAAGTAAACGCCGTATTTACATATCTGCCACTGTGCAGGGGAATCCGTATAGGTGTTCGTGTGTTCGAACCGTAATGCGTGACAACTGGTAAGTAAACGTCGTATTTACATATCTACCACTGTGCAGGAGAATACGTATAGGTGTTCGTGTGTTCGAACCCCAAAGCGTGAGAAATGGTAAGTAAACGCCGTATTTACATATCTGCCACTGTGCAGGAGAATCGGTATAGGTGTTCGAGTGTTCGAACCCTAATGCGTGAGAAATGGTAAGTAAACGCCGTATTTACATATCTGCCACTGTGCAGGAGAATCCGTATAGGTGTTCGAGTGTTCGAAGCGTAATGCGTGAGAAATGGTAAGTAGACGCCGTATTTACATATCTGCCACTGTGCAGGAGAATCTGTATAGGTGTTCGAGTGTTCGAACCCTAATGCCTGAGAAATGGTAAGTAAACGCCGTATTTACATATCTGCCACTGTGCAGGAGAATCCGTATAGGTGTTCGAGTGTTAGAACCCTAATGCATGAGAAATGGTAAGTAAACGTCGTATTTACATATCTGCCACTCTGCAGGAGAATCCATGTAGGTGTTCGAGTGTTCGAACCCTAATGCGTGAGAAAAGGTAAGTAAACGCCGTATTTACATATCTGCCACTGTGGAGGAGAATCCGTATAGGTGTTCGTGTGTTCGAACCCTAATGCATGAGAAATGCTAAGTAAACGCCGTATTTACATATCTGCCACTGTGCAGGAGAATCGGTTTAGGTGTTCGAGTGTTCGAACCCTAATGCGTGAGAAATGGTAAGTAAACGCCGTATTTACATATCTGCCACTGTGCAGGAGAATCCGTATAGGTGTTCGAGTGTTCGAAGCGTAATGCGTGAGAAATGGTAAGTAAACGCCGTATTTACATATCTACCACTGTGCAAGAGAATCTGTATAGGTGTTCGAGTGTTCGAACCCTAATGCATGAGAAATGGTAAGTAAACGCCGTATTTACATATCTGCCACCGTGCAGGGGAATCCGTATAGGTGTTCGAGTGTTCGAACCGTAATGCGTGACAACTGGTAAGTAAACGTCGTCTTTACATATCTACCACTGTGCAGGAGAATACGTATAGGTGTTCGTGTGTTCGAACCCCAAAGCGTGAGAAATGGTAAGTAAACGCCGTATTTACATATCTGGCACTGTGCAGGAGAATCCGTACGGGTGTTCGTGCGTTCGAACCCTAATGCGTGAGAAATGGTAAGTAAACGCCGTATTTACATATCTGCCACTGTGCAGGAGAATCCGTATAGGTGTTCCTGTGTGCGAACTCTAATGCGTGAGAAATGGTAAGTAAACGCCGTATTTACATATCTGCCACTGTGCAGGAGAATCCGTATAGGTGTTCGAGTGTTCGAACCGTAATGCGTGACAAATGGTAAGTAAACGCCGTATTTACATATCTGCCACTGTGCAGGAGAATCCGTATAGGTGTTCGTGTGTTCGAACCCTAATGCGTGAGAAATGGTAAGTAAACGCCGTATTTACATATCTGCCACTGTGCAGGAGAATCCGTATAGGTGTTCGAGTGTTCGAACCCTAATGCGTGAGAAATGGTAAGTAAACGCCGTATTTACATATCTGCCACTGTGCAGGAGAATCCGTATAGGTGTTCGAGTGTTCGAAGCGTAATGCGTGAGAAATGGTAAGTAAACGCCGTATTTACATATCTGCCACTGTGCAGGAGAATCTGTATAGGTGTTCGAGTGTTTGAACCCTAATGCGTGAGAAATGGTAAGTAAACGCCGTATTTACATATCTGCCACTGTGCAGGGGAATCCGTATAGGTGTTCGAGTGTTCGAACCGTAATGCGTGACAAATGGTAAGTAAACGCCGTATTTACATATCTGCCACTGTGCAGGACAATCCGTATAGGTGTTCGTGTGTTCGAACCCTAATGCGTGAGAAATGGTAAGTAAACGCCGTATTTACATATCTGCCACTGTGCAGGAGAATCCGTATAGGTGTTCGAGTGTTCGAACCCTAATGCGTGAGAAATGGTAAGTAAACGCCGTATTTACATATCTGCCACTGTGCAGGAGAATCCGTATAGGTGTTCGAGTGTTCGAAGCGTAATGCGTGAGAAATGGTAAGTAAACGCCGTATTTACATATCTGCCACTGTGCAGGAGAATCTGTATAGGTGTTCGAGTGTTTGAACCCTAATGCGTGAGAAATGGTAAGTAAACGCCGTATTTACATATCTGCCACTGTGCAGGGGAATCCGTATAGGTGTTCGTGTGTTCGAACCGTAATGCGTGACAACTGGTAAGTAAACGTCGTATTTACATATCTACCACTGTGCAGGAGAATACGTATAGGTGTTCGTGTGTTCGAACCCCAAAGCGTGAGAAATGGTAAGTAAACGCCGTATTTACATATCTGCCACTGTCCAGGAGAATCGGTATAGGTGTTCGAGTGTTCGAATCCTAATGCGTGAGAAATGGTAAGTAAACGCCGTATTTACATATCTGCCACTGTGCAGGGAGAATCCGTATAGGTGTCGAGTGTTCGAAGCGTAATGCGTGAGAAATGGTAAGTAGACGCCGTATTTACATATCTGCCACTGTGCAGGAGAATCCGTATAGGTGTTCGAGTGTTCGAAGCGTAATGCGTAAGAAATGGTAAGTAAACGCCGTATTTACATATCTGCCACTGTGCAGGAGAATCCGTATAGGTGTTCGAGTGTTCGAACCCTAATGCGTGAAAAATGGTAAGTAAACGCCGTATTTACATATTTGCCACTGTGCAGTAGAATCCGCGTAGGTGTTCGAGTGTTCGAACCCAAATGCGTGAGAAATGGTAAGTAAACGCCGTATTTACATATCCGCCACTGTGCAGGAGAATCCGTATAGGTGTTCGGGTTTTCGAACCCTAATGCGTGAGAAATGGTAAGTAAACGCCGTATTTACATATATGAGACTGTGCAGGAGAATCCGTATAGGTGTTGGAGTGTTCGACGCGTAATGCGTGAGAAATAGTAAGTAAACGCTGTATTTACATATCTGCCACTGTGCAGGAGAATCCGTATAGGTGTTCGAGTGTTCGAACCCTAATGCGTGGGAAATGGTAAGTCAACGCCGTATTTGCATATCTGCCACTGTGCAGTAGAATCCGTATAGGTGTTCGAGTGTTCGAAGCGTAATGCGTGAGAAATGGTAAGTAAACGCCGTATTTACGTATCGGCCACTGTGCAGGAGAATCCGTATAGGTGTTCGAGTGTTCGAACCCTAATGCGTGAAAAATGGTAAGTAAACGCCGTATTTACATGTTTGCCACTATGCAGCAGAATCCACATAGGTATTCGAGTGTTCGAACCCTAATGCGTGAAAAATGGTAAGTAAACGCCGTATTTACATATTTGCCACTGTGCAGGAGAATCCGTATAGGTGTTCGAGTGTTCGAACCCTAATGCGTGAAAAATGGTTAGTAAACGCCGTATTTACATATCTGCCACTGTGCAGGAGAATCCGTATAGGTGTTCGAGTGTTCGAACCCTAATGCGGGGGAAATGGTAAGTAAACGCCGTATTTGCATGTCTGCCACTGTGCAGTAGAATCCGTATAGGTGTTCGACTGTTCGAAGCGTAATGCGTTAGAAATGGTAAGTAAACGCCGTATTTACGTATCTGCCACTGTGCAGGAGAATCCGTATAGGTGTTCGAGTGTTCGAACCCTAATGCGTGAGAAATGGTTAGTAAACGCCGTATTTACATATCTGCCGCTGTGCAGTAGAATCCGTATAGGTGTTCGAGTGTTCGAACCCTAATGCGTGAGAAATGGTAAGTAAACGCCGTATTTACATATCTGCCACTGTGCAGGAGAATCCGTATAGGTGTTCGAGTGTTCGAAGCGTAATGCGTGAGAAATGGTAAGTAAACGCCGTATTTACACATCTGCCACTGTGCAGGAGAATCCGTATAGGTGTTCGAGTGTACGAACCCTAATGCATGAGAAATGGTTAGTAAACGCCGTATTTACATGTCTGCCACTGTGCAGTAGAATCCGTATAGGTGTTTGAGTGTTCGAACCGTAATGCGTGAGAAATGGTAAGTAAACGCCGTATTTACATATCTGCCACTGTGCAGGAGAATCCGTATAGGTGTCGAGTGTTCGAAGCGTAATGCATGAGAAATGGTAAGTAGACGCCGTATTTACATATCTGCCACTGTGCAGGAGAATCCGTATAGGTGTTCGAGTGTTCGAAGCGTAATGCGTGAGAAATGGTAAGTAAACGCCGTATTTACATATCTGCCACTGTGCAGGAGAATCCGTATAGGTGTTCGAGTGTTCGAACCCTAATGCGTGAAAAATGGTAAGTAAACGCCGTATTTACATATTTGCCACTTAGCAGTAGAATCCGCGTAGGTGTTCGAGTGTTCGAACCCTAATGCGTGAGAAATGGTAAGTAAACGCCGTATTTACATATCCGCCACTGTGCAGGAGAATCCGTATAGGTGTTCGAGTGTTCGAACCCTAATGCGTGAAAAATGGTAAGTAAACGCCGTATTTACATATTTGCCACTGTGCAGTAGAATCCGCGTAGGTGTTCGAGTGTTCGAACCCAAATGCGTGAGAAATGGTAAGTAAACGCCGTATTTACATATCCGCCACTGTGCAGGAGAATCCGTATAGGTGTTCGGGTTTTCGAACCCTAATGCGTGAGAAATGGTAAGTAAACGCCGTATTTACATATATGAGACTGTGCAGGAGAATCCGTATAGGTGTTGGAGTGTTCGACGCGTAATGCGTGAGAAATAGTAAGTAAACGCTGTATTTACATATCTGCCACTGTGCAGGAGAATCCGTATAGGTGTTCGAGTGTTCGAACCCTAATGCGTGGGAAATGGTAAGTCAACGCCGTATTTGCATATCTGCCACTGTGCAGTAGAATCCGTATAGGTGTTCGAGTGTTCGAAGCGTAATGCGTGAGAAATGGTAAGTAAACGCCGTATTTACGTATCGGCCACTGTGCAGGAGAATCCGTATAGGTGTTCGAGTGTTCGAACCCTAATGCGTGAAAAATGGTAAGTAAACGCCGTATTTACATGTTTGCCACTATGCAGCAGAATCCACATAGGTATTCGAGTGTTCGAACCCTAATGCGTGAAAAATGGTAAGTAAACGCCGTATTTACATATTTGCCACTGTGCAGGAGAATCCGTATAGGTGTTCGAGTGTTCGAACCCTAATGCGTGAAAAATGGTTAGTAAACGCCGTATTTACATATCTGCCACTGTGCAGGAGAATCCGTATAGGTGTTCGAGTGTTCGAACCCTAATGCGGGGGAAATGGTAAGTAAACGCCGTATTTGCATGTCTGCCACTGTGCAGTAGAATCCGTATAGGTGTTCGACTGTTCGAAGCGTAATGCGTTAGAAATGGTAAGTAAACGCCGTATTTACGTATCTGCCACTGTGCAGGAGAATCCGTATAGGTGTTCGAGTGTTCGAACCCTAATGCGTGAGAAATGGTTAGTAAACGCCGTATTTACATATCTGCCGCTGTGCAGTAGAATCCGTATAGGTGTTCGAGTGTTCGAACCCTAATGCGTGAGAAATGGTAAGTAAACGCCGTATTTACATATCTGCCACTGTGCAGGAGAATCCGTATAGGTGTTCGAGTGTTCGAAGCGTAATGCGTGAGAAATGGTAAGTAAACGCCGTATTTACACATCTGCCACTGTGCAGGAGAATCCGTATAGGTGTTCGAGTGTACGAACCCTAATGCATGAGAAATGGTTAGTAAACGCCGTATTTACATGTCTGCCACTGTGCAGTAGAATCCGTATAGGTGTTTGAGTGTTCGAACCGTAATGCGTGAGAAATGGTAAGTAAACGCCGTATTTACATATCTGCCACTGTGCAGGAGAATCCGTATAGGTGTCGAGTGTTCGAAGCGTAATGCATGAGAAATGGTAAGTAGACGCCGTATTTACATATCTGCCACTGTGCAGGAGAATCCGTATAGGTGTTCGAGTGTTCGAAGCGTAATGCGTGAGAAATGGTAAGTAAACGCCGTATTTACATATCTGCCACTGTGCAGGAGAATCCGTATAGGTGTTCGAGTGTTCGAACCCTAATGCGTGAAAAATGGTAAGTAAACGCCGTATTTACATATTTGCCACTTAGCAGTAGAATCCGCGTAGGTGTTCGAGTGTTCGAACCCTAATGCGTGAGAAATGGTAAGTAAACGCCGTATTTACATATCCGCCACTGTGCAGGAGAATCCGTATAGGTGTTCGGGTTTTCGAACCCTAATGCGTGAGAAATGGTAAGTAAACGCCGTATTTACATATATGAGACTGTGCGGGACAATCCGTACAGGTGTTCGAATGTTCGAAGCGTAATGCGTGAGAAATGGTAAGTAAACGCCGTATTTACATATCTTCCACTGTGCAGGAGAATCCGTATAGGTGTTCGAGCCCTAATGCGTGGGAAATGGTAAGTATACACCGTATTTGCATATCTGCCACTGTGCAGTAGAATCCGTATAGGTGTTCGAGTGTTCGAAGCGTAATGCGTGAGAAATGGTAAGTAAACACCGTATTGACGTATCTGCCACTGTGCAGGAGAATCCGTATAGGTGTTCGAGTGTTCGAACCCTAATGCGTGAAAAATGGTAAGTAAACGCCGTATTTACATATATGAGACTGTGCAGGAGAATCCGTATAGGTGTTGGAGTGTTCGAAGCGTAATGCGTGAGAAATGGTAAGTAAACGCCGTATTTACATATCTGCCACTGTGCAGGAGAATCTGTATAGGTGTTCGAGTGTTCGAACCCTAATGCGTGGGAAATGGTAAGTCAACGCCGTGTTTGCATATCTGCCACTGTGCAGTAGAATCCGTATAGGTGTTCGAGTGTTCGAACCGTAATGCGTGAGAAATGGTAACTAAACGCCGTATTTACATATCTGCCACTGTGTAGGAGAATCCGTATAGGTGTTCGGGTGTTCGAACCCTAATGCGTGAGAAATGGTAAGTAAACGCCGTATTTACATATATGAGACTGTGCGGGACAATCCGTATAGGTGTTCGAGTGTTCGAAGCGTAATGCGTGAGAAATGGTAAGTAAACGCCGTATTTACATATCTGCCACTGTGCAGGAGAATCCGTATAGGTGTTCGAGTGTTCGAAACCTAATGCGTGAAAAGTGGTAAGTAAACGCCGTATTTACATATTTGCCCCTGTGCAGTAGAATCCGCATAGGTGTTCGAGTGTTCGAACCCTAATGCGTGAGAAATGGTAAGTAAACGCCGCATTTACATATCTGCCACTGTGCAGGAGAATCCGAAAAGGTGTTCGAGTGTTCGAACCGTAATGCGTGAGAAATGGTAAGTAAACGCCGTATTTACATATCTGCCACTGTGCCGGAGAATCCGTATAGTTGTTCGGGTGTTCGAACCCTAATGCGTGAGAAATGGAAAGTAAACGCCGTATTTACATATATGAGACTGTGCAGGAGAATCCGTACAGGTGTTCGAGTGTTCGAAGCGAAATGCGTGAGAAATGGTAAGTAACCGCCGTATTTACATATCTGCCACTGTGCAGGAGAATCCGTATTGGTGTTCGAGTGTTCGAAGCGTAATGCGTGAGAAATGGTAAGTAAACGCCGTATTTATATATCTGCCACTGCGCAGGAGAATCCGTATAGGTGTTCGAGTGTTCGAACCCTAATGCGTGAAAAATGGTAAGTAAACGCCGTATTTACATATTTGTCACTGTGCAGTAGAATCCGCGTAGGTGTTCGAGTGTTTGAACCCAAATGCGTCAGAAATGGTAAGTAAACGCCGTATTTACATATCTGCCACTGTGCAGGAGAATCCGAATAGGTGTTCTAGTGTTCGAACCGTGATGCGTGAGAAATGGTAAGTAAACGCCGTATTTACATATCCGCCACTGTGCAGGAGAATCCGTATAGGTGTTCGGGTGTTCGAACCCTAATGCGTGAGAAATGGTAAGTAAACGCCGTATTTACATATACGAGACTGTGCAGGAGAATCCGTATAGTTGTTGGAGTGTTCGAAGCGTAATGCGTGAGAAATGGTAAGTAAACGCCGTATTTACATATCTGCCACTGTGCAGGAGAATCCGTATAGGTGTTCGAGTGTTCGAACCCTAATGCGTGGGAAATGGTAAGTCAACGCCGTATTTGCATATCTGCCACTGTGCAGTAGAATCCGTATAGGTGTTCGAGTGTTCGAAGCGTAATGCGTGAGAAATGGTAAGTAAACGCCGTATTTACGTATCTGCCACTGTGCAGGAGAATCCGTATAGGTGTTCGAGTGTTCGAACCCTAATGCGTGAAAAATGGTAAGTAAACGCCGTATTTACATATTTGCCACTGTGCAGCAGAATCCACATAGGTATTCGAGTGTTCGAACCCTAATGCGTGAAAAATGATAAGTAAACGCCGTATTTACATATCTGCCACTGTGCAGGAGAATCCGAAAAGGTGTTCGAGTGTTCGAACCGTAATGCGTGAGAAATGGTAAGTAAACGCCGTATTTACATATCTGCCACTGTGCCGGAGAATCCGTATAGGTGTTCGGGTGTTCGAACCCTAATGCGTGAGAAATGGAAAGTAAACGCCGTATTTACATATATGAGACTGTGCAGGAGAATCCGTACAGGTGTTCGAGTGTTCGAAGCGAAATGCGTGAGAAATGGTAAGTAACCGCCGTATTTACATATCTGCCACTGTGCAGGAGAATCCGTATTGGTGTTCGAGTGTTCGAAGCGTAATGCGTGAGAAATGGTAAGTAAACGCCGTATTTATATATCTGCCACTGTGCAGGAGAATCCGTATAGGTGTTCGAGTGTTCGAACCCTAATGCGTGAAAAATGGTAAGTAAACGCCGTATTTACATATTTGTCACTGTGCAGTAGAATCCGCGTAGGTGTTCGAGTGTTCGAACCCAAATGCGTCAGAAATGGTAAGTAAACGCCGTATTTACATATCTGCCACTGTGCAGGAGAATCCGAATAGGTGTTCGAGTGTTCGAACCGTGATGCGTGAGAAATGGTAAGTAAACGCCGTATTTACATATCCGCCACTGTGCAGGAGAATCCGTATAGGTGTACGCGTGTTCGAACCCTAATGCGTGAGAAATGGTAAGTAAACGCCGTATTTGCATATCTGCCACTGTGCAGTAGAATCCGTATAGGTGTTCGAGTGTTCGAAGCGTAATGCGTGAGAAATGGTAAGTAAACGCCGTATTTACGTATCTGCCACTGTGCAGGAGAATCCGTATAGGTGTTCGAGTGTTCGAACCCTAATGCGTGAAAAATGGTAAGTAAACGCCGTATTTACATATTTGCCACTGTGCAGCAGAATCCACATAGGTATTCGAGTGTTCGAACCCTAATGCGTGAAAAATGGTAAGTAAACGCCGTATTTACATATTTGCCACTGTGCAGGAGAATCCGTATAGGTGTTCGAGTGTTCAAACCCTAATGCGTGAAAAATGGTAAGTAAACGCCGTATTTACATATTTGCCACTGTGCAGTAGAATCCGCAAAGGTGTTCGAGTGTTCGAACACTAATGCGTGAGAAATTGTAAGTAAACGCCGTATTTACATATCTGCCAGTGTGCAGGAGAATCCGAATAGGTGTTCGAGTGTTCGAACCGTAATGCGTGAGAAATGGTAACTAAACGCCGTATTTACATATCTGCCACTGTGTAGGAGAATCCGTATAGGTGTTCGGGTGTTCGAACCCTAATGCGTGAGAAATGGTAAGTAAACGCCGTATTTACATATATGAGACTGTGCGGGACAATCCGTATAGGTGTTCGAGTGTTCGAAGCGTAATGCGTGAGAAATGGTAAGTAAACGCCGTATTTACATATCTTCCACTGTGCAGGAGAATCCGTATAGGTGTTCGAGTGTTCGAGCCCTAATGCGTGGGAAATGGTAAGTATACACCGTATTTGCATATCTGCCACTGTGCAGTAGAATCCGTATAGGTGTTCGAGTGTTCGAAGCGTAATGCGTGAGAAATGGTAAGTAAACGCCGTATTTACGTATCTGCCACTGTGCAGGAGAATCCGTATAGGTGTTCGAGTGTTCGAACCCTAATGCGTGAAAAATGGTAAGTAAACGCCGTATTTACATATTTGCCACTGTGCAGCAGAATCCACATAGGTATTCGAGTGTTCGAACCCTAATGCGTGAAAAATGGTAAGTAAACGCCGTATTTACATATTTGCCACTGTGCAGGAGAATCCGTATAGGTGTTCGAGTGTTCAAACCCTAATGCGTGAAAAATGGTAAGTAAACGCCGTATTTACATATTTGCCACTGTGCAGTAGAATCCGCAAAGGTGTTCGAGTGTTCGAACACTAATGCGTGAGAAATTGTAAGTAAACGCCGTATTTACATATCTGCCAGTGTGCAGGAGAATCCGAATAGGTGTTCGAGTGTTCGAACCGTAATGCGTGAGAAATGGTAACTAAACGCCGTATTTACATATCTGCCACTGTGTAGGAGAATCCGTATAGGTGTTCGGGTGTTCGAACCCTAATGCGTGAGAAATGGTAAGTAAACGCCGTATTTACATATATGAGACTGTGCGGGACAATCCGTATAGGTGTTCGAGTGTTCGAAGCGTAATGCGTGAGAAATGGTAAGTAAACGCCGTATTTACATATCTTCCACTGTGCAGGAGAATCCGTATAGGTGTTCGAGTGTTCGAGCCCTAATGCGTGGGAAATGGTAAGTATACACCGTATTTGCATATCTGCCACTGTGCAGTAGAATCCGTATAGGTGTTCGAGTGTTCGAAGCGTAATGCGTGAGAAATGGTAAGTAAACGCCGTATTTACGTATCTGCCACTGTGCAGGAGAATCCGTATAGGTGTTCGAGTGTTCGAACCCTAATGCGTGAAAAATGGTAAGTAAACGCCGTATTTACATATTTGCCACTGTGCAGTAGAATCCGCGTAGGTGTTCGAGTGTTCGAACCCTAATGCGTGAGAAATGGTAAGTAAACGCCGTATTTACATATCTGCCACTGTGCAGGAGAATCCGAATAGGTGTTCGAGTGGTCGAACCGTAATGCGTGAGAAATGGTAAGTAAACGCCGTATTTACATATCCGCCACTGTGCAGGAGAATCCGTATAGGTGTTCGGGTGTTTGAACCCTAATGCGTGAGAAATGGTAAGTAACGCCGTGTTTACATATATGAGACTGTGCAGGAGAATCCGTATAGGTGTTGGAGTGTTCGAAGCGTAATGCGTGAGAAATGGTAAGTAAACGCCGTATTTACATATCTGCCACTGTGCAGGAGAATCCGTATAGGTGTTCGAGTGTTCGAACCCTAATGCGTGGGAAATGGTAAGTCAACGCCGTATTTGCATATCTGCCACTGTGCAGTAGAATCCGTATAGGTGTTCGAGTGTTCGAAGCGTAATGCGTGAGAAATGGTAAGTAAACGCCGTATTTACGTATCTGCCACTGTGCAGGAGAATCCGTATAGGTGTTCGAGTGTTCGAACCCTAATGCGTGAGAAATGGTAAGTAAACGCCGTATTTACATATATGAGACTGTGCAGGAGAATCCGTATAGGTGTTGGAGTGTTCGAAGCGTAATGCGTGAGAAATGGTAAGTAAACGCCGTATTTACATATCTGCCACTGTGCAGGAGAATCCGTATAGGTGTTCGAGTGTTCGAACCCTAATGCGTGGGAAATGGTAAGTCAACGCCGTGTTTGCATATCTACCACAGTGCAGTAGAATCCGTATAGGTGTTCGAGTGTTCGAAGCGTAATGCGTGAGAAATGGTAAGTAAACGCCGTATTTACGTATCTACCACTGTGCAGGAGAATCCGTATAGGTGTTCGAGAGTTCGAACCCCAATGCGTGAAAAATGGTAAGTAAACGCCGTATTTACATATTTGCCACTGTGCAGCAGAATCCACATAGGTATTCGAGTGTTCGAACCCTAATGCGTGAAAAATGGTAAGTAAACGCCGTATTTACATATTTGCCACTGTGAAGGAGAATCCGTATAGGTGTTCGAGTGTTCGAACCCTAATGCGTGAAAAATGTTAAGTAAACGCCGTATTTACATATTTGCCACTGTGCAGTAGAATCCGCATAGGTGTTCGAGTGTTCGAACCCTAATGCGTGAGAAATTGTAAGTAAACGCCGTATTTACATATCTGCCACTGTGCAGGAGAATCCGAATAGGTGTTCGAGTGTTCGAAGCGTAATGCGTGAGAAATGGTAACTAAACGCCGTATTTACATATCTGCCACTGTGTAGGAGAATCCGTATAGGTGTTCGGGTGTTCGAACCCTAATGCGTGAGAAATGGTAAGTAAACGCCGTATTTACATATATGAGACTGTGCGGGACAATCCGTATAGGTGTTCGAGTGTTCGAAGCGTAATGCGTGAGAAATGGTAAGTAAACGCCGTATTTACATATCTTCCACTGTGCAGGAGAATCCGTATAGGTGTTCGAGTATTCGAGCCCTAATGCGTGGGAAATGGTAAGTATACAACGTATTTGCATATCTGCCACTGTGCAGTAGAATCCGTATAGGTGTTCGAGTGTTCGAAGCGTAATGCGTGAGAAATGGTAAGTAAACGCCGTATTTACGTATCTGCCACTGTGCAAAAGAATCCGTATAGGTGTTCGAGTGTTCGAACCCTAATGCGTGAAAAATGGTAAGTAAACGCCGTATTTACATATTTGCCACTGTGCAGTAGAATCCGCGTAGGTGTTCGAGTGTTCGAACCCTAATGCGTGAGAAATGGTAAGTAAACGCCGTATTTACATATCTGCCACTGTGCAGGAGAATCCGAATAGGTGTTCGAGTGGTCGAACCGTAATGCGTGACAAATGGTAAGTAAACGCCGTATTTACATATCCGCCACTGTGCAGGAGAATCCGTATAGGTGTTCGGGTGTTTGAACCCTAATGCGTGAGAAATGGTAAGTAACGCCGTATTTACATATATGAGACTGTGCAGGAGAATCCGTATAGGTGTTGGAGTGTTCGAAGCGTAATGCGTGAGAAACGGTAAGTAAACGCCGTATTTACATATCTGCCACTGTGCAGGAGAATCCGTATAGGTGTTCGAGTGTTCGAACCCTAATGCGTGGGAAATGGTAAGTCAACGCCGTATTTGCATATCTGCCACTGTGCAGTAGAATCCGTATAGGTGTTCGATTGTTCGAAGCGTAATGCGTGAGAAATGGTAAGTAAACGTCGTATTTACGTATCTGCCACTGTGCAGGAGAATCCGTATAGGTGTTCGAGTGTTCGAACCCTAATGCGTGAGAAATGGTTAGTAAACGCCGTATTTACATATCTGCCACTGTGCAGTAGAATCCGTAGAGGTGTTTGAGTGTTCGAAGCGTAATGCGTGAGAAATGGTAAGTAAACACCGTATTTACGTATCTGCCACTGTGCAGGAGAATCCGTATAGGTGGTCGAGTGTTTGAACCCTAATGCGTGAGAAATGGTTAGTAAACTCCGTATTTACATATCTGCCACTGTGCAGTAGAATCCGTATAGGTGTTCGAGTGTTTGAACCGTAATGCGTGAGAAATGGTAAGTAAACGCCGTATTTACATATCTGCCACTGTGCTGGAGAATCTGTATAGGTGTTCGAGTGTTCGAAGCGTAATGCGTGAGAAATGGTAAGTAAACGCCGTATTTACATATCTGCCACTGTGCAGGAGAATCCGTATAGGTGTTTGAGTCTCCGAACCCTAATGCGTGAAAAATGGTAAGTAAACTCCGTATTTACATATTTGCCACTGTGCAGCAGAATCCGCATAGGTGTTCGAGTGTTCGAACCCTAATGCGTGAAAAATGGTAAGTAAACGCCGTATTTACATATTTGCCACTGTGCAGGAGAATCTGTATAGGTGTTCGAGTGTTCGAACCCTAATGCGTGAAAAATGGTAAGTAAACGCCGTATTTACATGTTTGCCACTGTGCAGTAGAATCCGCATAGGTGTTCGAGTGTTCGAACCCTAATGTGTGAGAAATTGTAAGTAAACGCCGTATTTACATATCTGCCACTGTGCAGGAGAATCCGAATAGGTGTTCGAGTGTTCGAACCGTAATGCGTGAGAAATGGTAAGTAAACGCCGTATTTACATATCTGCCACTGTGCAGGAGAATCCGTATATGTGTTCGAGTGTTCGAACCCTAATGCGTGAGAAATGGTAATAAAACGCCGTATTTACATATATGAGACTGTGCAGGAGAATGCGTATAGGTGTTTGAGTGTTCGAAGCGTAATGCGTGAGAAATGGTAAGTAAACGCCGTATTTACATATCTTCCACTGTGCAGGAGAATCCGTATAGGTGTTCGAGTGTTCGAGCCCTAATGCGTGGGAAATGGTAAGTATACATCGTATTTGCATAACTGCCACTGTGCAGTAGAATCCGTATAGGTGTTCGAGTGTTCGAAGCGTAATGCGTGAGAAATGGTAAGTAAACGCCGTATTTACGTATCTGCCACTGTGCAGGAGAATCCGTATAGGTGTTCGAGTGTTCGAACCCTAATGCGTGAAAAATGGTAAGTAAACGCCGTATTTACATATTTGCCACTGTGCAGCAGAATCCACATAGGTATTCGAGTGTTCGAACCCTAATGCGTGAAAAATGGTAAGTAAACGCCGTATTTACATATTTGCCACTGTGCAGGAGAATCCGTATAGGTGTTCGAGTGTTCGAACCCTAATGCGTGAAAAATGGTAAGTAAACGCCGTATTTACATATTTGCCACTGTGCAGTAGAATCCGCATAGGTGTTCGAGTGTTCGAACCCTAATGCGTGAGAAATTGTAAGTAAACGCCGTATTTACATATCTGCCACTGTGCAGGGGAATCCGAATAGGTGTTCGAGTGTTCGAACCGTAATGCGTGAGAAATGGTAACTGAACGCCGTATTTACATATCTGCCACTGTGTAGGAGAATCCGTATAGGTGTTCAGGTGTTCGAACCCTAATGCGTGAGAAATGGTAAGTAAACGCCGTATTTACATATATGAGACTGTGCGGGACAATCCGTATAGGTGTTCGAGTGTTCGAAGCGTAATGCGTGAGAAATGGTAAGTAAACGCCGTATTTACATATCTTCCACTGTGCAGGAGAATCTGTAAAGGTGTTCGAGTGTTCGAGCCCTAATGCGTGGGAAATGGTAAGTATACACCGTATTTGCATATCTGCCACTGTGCAGTAGAATCCGTACAGGTGTTCGAGTGTTCGAAGCGTAATGCGTGAGAAATGGTAAGTAAACGCCGTATTTACGTATCTGCCACTGTGCAGGAGAATCCGTATAGGTGTTCGAGTGTTCGAACCGTAATGCGTGAAAAATGGTAAGTAAACGCCGTATTTACATATTTGCCACTGTGCAGTAGAATCCGCGTAGGTGTTCGAGTGTTCGAACCCTAATGCGTGAGAAATGGTAAGTAAACGCCGTATTTACATATCTGCCACTGTGCAGGAGAATCCGAATAGGTGTTCGAGTGGTCGAACCGTAATACGTGAGAAATGGTAAGTAAACGCCGTATTTACATATCCGCCACTGTGTAGGAGAATCCGTATAGGTGTTCGGGTGTTTGAACCCTAATGCGTGAGAAATGGTAAGTAACGCCGTATTTACATATATGAGACTGTGCAGGAGAATCCGTATAGGTGTTGGAGTGTTCGAAGCGTAATGCGTGAGAAATGGTAAGTAAACGCCGTATTTACATATCTGCCACTGTGCAGGAGAATCCGTATAGGTGTTCGAGTGTTCGAACCCTAATGCTTGGGAAATGGTAAGTCAACGCCGTATTTGCATATCTGCCACTGTGCAGTAGAATCCGTATAGGTGTTCGAGTGTTCGAAGCGTAATGCGTGAGAAATGGTAAGTAAACGTCGTATTTACGTATCTGCCACTGTGCAGGAGAATCCGTATAGGTGTTCGAGTGTTCGAACCCTAATGCGTGAGAAATGGTTAGTAAACGCCGTATTTACATATCTGCCACTGTGCAGTAGAATCCGTATAGGTGTTCGAGTGTTCGAAGCGTAATGCGTGAGAAATGGTAAGTAAACACCGTATTTACGTATCTGCCACTGTGCAGGAGAATCCGTATAGGTGGTCGAGTGTTTGAACCCTAATGCGTGAGAAATGGTTAGTAAACTCCGTATTTACATATCTGCCACTGTGCAGTAGAATCCGTATAGGTGTTCGAGTGTTTGAACCGTAATGCGTGAGAAATGGTAAGTAAACGCCGTATTTACATATCTGCCACTGTGCTGGAGAATCTGTATAGGTGTTCGAGTGTTCGAAGCGTAATGCGTGAGAAATGGTAAGTAAACGCCGTATTTACATATCTGCCACTGTACAGGAGAATCCGTATAGGTGTTTGAGTCTTCGAACCCTAATGCGTGAAAAATGGTAAGTAAACTCCGTATTTACATATTTGCCACTGTGCAGCAGAATCCGCATAGGTGTTCGAGTGTTCGAACCCTAATGCGTGAAAAATGGTAAGTAAACGCCGTATTTACATATTTGCCACTGTGCAGGAGAATCTGTATAGGTGTTCGAGTGTTCGAACCCTAATGCGTGAAAAATGGTAAGTAAACGCCGTATTTACATGTTTGCCACTGTGCAGTAGAATCCGCATAGGTGTTCGAGTGTTCGAACCCTAATGTGTGAGAAATTGTAAGTAAACGCCGTATTTACATATCTGCCACTGTGCAGGAGAATCCGAATAGGTGTTCGAGTGTTCGAACCGTAATGCGTGAGAAATGGTAAGTAAACGCCGTATTTACATATCTGCCACTGTGCAGGAGAATCCGTATATGTGTTCGAGTGTTCGAACCCTAATGCGTGAGAAATGGTAAGTAAACGCCGTATTTACATATATGAGACTGTGCAGGAGAATGCGTATAGGTGTTCGAGTGTTCGAAGCGTAATGCGTGAGAAATGGTAAGTAAACGCCGTATTTACATATCTTCCACTGTGCATGAGAATCCGTATAGGTGTTCGAGTGTTCGAGCCCTAATGCGTGGGAAATGGTAAGTATACACCGTATTTGCATAACTGCCACTGTGCAGTAGAATCCGTATAGGTGTTCGAGTATTCGAAGCGTAATGCGTGAGAAATGGTAAGTAAAAGACGTATTTACGTATCTGCCACTGTGCAGGAGAATCCGTATAGGTGTTCGAGTGTTCGAACCCTAATGCATGAAAATTGGTAAGTAAACGCCGTATTTACATATTTGCCACTGTGCAGCAGAATCCACATAGGTATTCGAGTGTTCGAACCCTAATGCGTGAAAAATGGTAAGTAAACACCGTATTTACATATTTGCCACTGTGCAGGAGAATCCGTATAGGTGTTCGAGTGTTCGAACCCTAATGCGTGAAAAATGGTAAGTAAACGCCGTATTTACATATTTGCCACCGTGCAGTAGAATCCGCATAGGTGTTCGAGTGTTCGAACCCTAATGCGTGAGAAATTGTAAGTAAACGCCGTATTTACATATCTGCCACTGTGCAGGGGAATCCGAATAGGTGTTCGAGTGTTCGAACCGTAATGCGTGAGAAATGGTAAGTAAACGCCGTATTTACATATATGAGACTGTGCGGGACAATCCGTATAGGTGTTCGAGTGTTCGAAGCGTAATGCATGAGAAATGGTAAGTAAACGCCGTATTTACATATCTTCCACTGTGCAGGAGAATCCGTATAGGTGTTCGAGTGTTCGAGCCCTAATGCGTGGGAAATGGTAAGTATACACCGTATTTGCATATCTGCCACTGTGCAGTAGAATCCGTACAGGTGTTCGAGTGTTCGAAGCGTAATGCGTGAGAAATGGTAAGTAAACGCCGTATTTACGTATCTGCCACTGTGCAGGAGAATCCGTATAGGTGTTCGAGTGTTCGAACCCTAATGCGTGAAAAATGGTAAGTAAACGCCGTATTTACATATTTGCCACTGTGCAGTAGAATCCGCGTAGGTGTTCGAGTGTTCGAACCCTAATGCGTGAGAATTGGTAAGTAAACGCCGTATTTACATATCTGCCACTGTGCAGGAGAATCCGAATAGGTGTTCGAGTGGTCGAACCGTAATGCGTGAGAAATGGTAAGTAAACGCCGTATTTACATATCCGCCACTGTGCAGGAGAATCCGTATAGGTGTTCGGGTGTTTGAACCCTAATGCGTGAGAAATGGTAAGTAAACGCCGTATTTACATATATGAGACTGTGCAGGAGAATCCGTATAGGTGTTGGAGTATTCGAAGCGTAATGCGTGACAAATGGTAAGTAAACGCCGTATTTACATATCTGCCACTGTGCAGGAGAATCCGTATAGGTGTTCGAGTGTTCGAACCCTAATGCGTGGGAAATGGTAAGTCAACGCCGTATTTGCATATCTGCCACTGTGCAGTAGAATCCGTATAGGTGTTCGAGTGTTCGAAGCGTAATGCGTGAGAAATGGTAAGTAAACGCCGTATTTACGTATCTGCCACTGTGCAGGAGAATCCGTATAGGTGTTCGAGTGTTCGAACCCTAATGCGTGAGAAATGGTTAGTAAACGCCGTATTTACATATCTGCCACTGTGCAGTAGAATCCGTATAGGTGTTCGAGTGTTCGAAGCGTAATGCGTGAGAAATGTTAAGTAAACGCCGTATTTACGTATCTGCCACTGTGCAGGAGAATTCGTATAGGTGGTCTAGTGTTCGAACCCTAATGCGTGAGAAATGGTTAGCAAACTCCGTATTTACATATCTGCCACTGTGCAGTAGAATCCGTATAGGTGTTCGAGGGTTCGAAGCGTAATGCGTGAGAAATGGTAAGTAAACGCCGTATTTACGTATCTGCCACTGTGCAGGAGAATCCGTATAGGTGTTCGAGTGTTCGAACCCTAATGCGTGAAAAATGGTAAGTAAACGCCGTATTTACATATTTGCCACTGTGCAGCAGAATCTGCATAGGTGTTCGAGCGTCCAAACCCTAATGCGTGAGAAATGGTTAGTAAACGCCGTATTTACATATCTGCCACTGTGCAGGAGAATCCGTATAGGTGTTCGAGTGTTCGAACCCTAATGCGTGAAAAATGGTAAGTAAACGCCGTATTTACATATTTGCCACTGTGCAGTAGAATCCGCATAGGTGTTCGAGTGTTCGAACCCTAATGCGTGAGAAATGGTAAGTAAACGCCGTATTTACGTATCTGCCACTGTGCAGGAGAATCCGAATAGGTGTTCGAGTGGTCGAACCGTAATGCGTGAGAAATGGTAAGTAAACGCCGTATTTACATATATGAGACTGTGCGGGACAATCCGTATAGGTGTTCGAGTGTTCGAAGCGTAATGCATGAGAAATGGTAAGTAAACGCCGTATTTACATATCTTCCACTGTGCAGGAGAATCCGTATAGGTGTTCGAGTGTTCGAGCCCTAATGCGTGGGAAATGGTAAGTATACACCGTATTTGCATATCTGCCACTGTGCAGTAGAATCCGTACAGGTGTTCGAGTGTTCGAAGCGTAATGCGTGAGAAATGGTAAGTAAACGCCGTATTTACGTATCTGCCACTGTGCAGGAGAATCCGTATAGGTGTTCGAGTGTTCGAACCCTAATGCGTGAAAAATGGTAAGTAAACGCCGTATTTACATATTTGCCACTGTGCAGTAGAATCCGCGTAGGTGTTCGAGTGTTCGAACCCTAATGCGTGAGAATTGGTAAGTAAACGCCGTATTTACATATCTGCCACTGTGCAGGAGAATCCGAATAGGTGTTCGAGTGGTCGAACCGTAATGCGTGAGAAATGGTAAGTAAACGCCGTATTTACATATCCGCCACTGTGCAGGAGAATCCGTATAGGTGTTCAGGTGTTTGAACCCTAATGCGTGAGAAATGGTAAGTAAACGCCGTATTTACATATATGAGACTGTGCAGGAGAATCCGTATAGGTGTTGGAGTATTCGAAGCGTAATGCGTGACAAATGGTAAGTAAACGCCGTATTTACATATCTGCCACTGTGCAGGAGAATCCGTATAGGTGTTCGAGTGTTCGAACCCTAATGCGTGGGAAATGGTAAGTCAACGCCGTATTTGCATATCTGCCACTGTGCAGTAGAATCCGTATAGGTGTTCGAGTGTTCGAAGCGTAATGCGTGAGAAATGGTAAGTAAACGCCGTATTTACGTATCTGCCACTGTGCAGGAGAATCCGTATAGGTGTTCGAGTGTTCGAACCCTAATGCGTGAGAAATGGTTAGTAAACGCCGTATTTACATATCTGCCACTGTGCAGTAGAATCCGTATAGGTGTTCGAGTGTTCGAAGCGTAATGCGTGAGAAATGTTAAGTAAACGCCGTATTTACGTATCTGCCACTGTGCAGGAGAATTCGTATAGGTGGTCTAGTGTTCGAACCCTAATGCGTGAGAAATGGTTAGCAAACTCCGTATTTACATATCTGCCACTGTGCAGTAGAATCCGTATAGGTGTTCGAGTGTTCGAAGCGTAATGCGTGAGAAATGGTAAGTAAACGCCGTATTTACGTATCTGCCACTGTGCAGGAGAATCCGTATAGGTGTTCGAGTGTTCGAACCCTAATGCGTGAAAAATGGTAAGTAAACGCCGTATTTACATATTTGCCACTGTGCAGCAGAATCCGCATAGGTGTTCGAGCGTCCAAACCCTAATGCGTGAGAAATGGTTAGTAAACGCCGTATTTACATATCTGCCACTGTGCAGGAGAATCCGTATAGGTGTTCGAGTGTTCGAACCCTAATGCGTGAAAAATGGTAAGTAAACGCCGTATTTACATATTTGCCACTGTGCAGTAGAATCCGCATAGGTGTTCGAGTGTTCGAACCCTAATGCGTGAGAAATGGTAAGTAAACGCCGTATTTACGTATCTGCCACTGTGCAGGAGAATCCGTATAGGTGTTCGAGTGTTCGAACCCTAATGCGTGAAAAATGGTAAGTAAACGCCGTATTTACATATTTGCCACTATGCAGTAGAATCCACGTAGGTGTTCGAGTGTTCGAACCCTAATGCGTGAGAAATGGTAAGTAAACGCCGTATTTACATATCTGCCACTGTGCAGGAGAATCCGTATAGGTGTTCGAGTGTTCGAAGCGTAATGCGTGAGAAATGGTTAGTAAACGCCGTATTTACATATCTGCCGCTGTGCAGTAGAATCCGTATAGGTGTTCGAGTGTTCGAACCCTAATGCGTGAGAAATGGTAAGTAAACGCCGTATTTACATATCTGCCACTGTGCAGGAGAATCCGTATAGGTGTTCGAGTGTTCGAAGCGTAATGCGTGAGAAATGGTAAGTAAACGCCGTATTTACAGATCTGCCACTGTGCAGGAGAATCCGTATAGGTGTTCGAGTGTACGAACCCTAATGCATGAGAAATGGTTAGTAAACGCCGTATTTACATGTCTGCCAGTGTGCAGTAGAATCCGTATAGGTGTTTGAGTGTTCGAACCGTAATGCGTGAGAAATGGTAAGTAAACGCCGTATTTACATATCTGCCACTGTGCAGGAGAATCCGTATAGGTGTCGAGTGTTCGAAGCGTAATGCGTGAGAAATGATAAGTAGACGCCGTATTTACATATCTGCCACTGTGCAGGAGAATCCGTATAGGTGTTCGAGTGTTCGAAGCGTAATGCGTGAGAAATGGTAAGTAAACGCCGTATTTACATATCTGCCACTGTGCAGGAGAATCCGTATAGGTGTTCGAGTGTTCGAACCCTAATGCGTGAAAAATGGTAAGTAAACGCCGTATTTACATATTTGCCACTGTGCAGTAGAATCCGCGTAGGTGTTCGAGTGTTCGAACCCTAATGCGTGAGAATTGGTAAGTAAACGCCGTATTTACATATCTGCCACTGTGCAGGAGAATCCGAATAGGTGTTCGAGTGGTCGAACCGTAATGCGTGAGAAATGGTAAGTAAACGCCGTATTTACATATCCGCCACTGTGCAGGAGAATCCGTATAGGTGTTCGGGTGTTTGAACCCTAATGCGTGAGAAATGGTAAGTAAACGCCGTATTTACATATATGAGACTGTGCAGGAGAATCCGTATAGGTGTTGGAGTATTCGAAGCGTAATGCGTGACAAATGGTAAGTAAACGCCGTATTTACATATCTGCCACTGTGCAGGAGAATCCGTATAGGTGTTCGAGTGTTCGAACCCTAATGCGTGGGAAATGGTAAGTCAACGCCGTATTTGCATATCTGCCACTGTGCAGTAGAATCCGTATAGGTGTTCGAGTGTTCGAAGCGTAATGCGTGAGAAATGGTAAGTAAACGCCGTATTTACGTATCTGCCACTGTGCAGGAGAATCCGTATAGGTGTTCGAGTGTTCGAACCCTAATGCGTGAGAAATGGTTAGTAAACGCCGTATTTACATATCTGCCACTGTGCAGTAGAATCCGTATAGGTGTTCGAGTGTTCGAAGCGTAATGCGTGAGAAATGTTAAGTAAACGCCGTATTTACGTATCTGCCACTGTGCAGGAGAATTCGTATAGGTGGTCTAGTGTTCGAACCCTAATGCGTGAGAAATGGTTAGCAAACTCCGTATTTACATATCTGCCACTGTGCAGTAGAATCCGTATAGGTGTTCGAGTGTTCGAAGCGTAATGCGTGAGAAATGGTAAGTAAACGCCGTATTTACGTATCTGCCACTGTGCAGGAGAATCCGTATAGGTGTTCGAGTGTTCGAACCCTAATGCGTGAAAAATGGTAAGTAAACGCCGTATTTACATATTTGCCACTGTGCAGCAGAATCCGCATAGGTGTTCGAGCGTCCAAACCCTAATGCGTGAGAAATGGTTAGTAAACGCCGTATTTACATATCTGCCACTGTGCAGGAGAATCCGTATAGGTGTTCGAGTGTTCGAACCCTAATGCGTGAAAAATGGTAAGTAAACGCCGTATTTACATATTTGCCACTGTGCAGTAGAATCCGCATAGGTGTTCGAGTGTTCGAACCCTAATGCGTGAGAAATGGTAAGTAAACGCCGTATTTACGTATCTGCCACTGTGCAGGAGAATCCGTATAGGTGTTCGAGTGTTCGAACCCTAATGCGTGAAAAATGGTAAGTAAACGCCGTATTTACATATTTGCCACTATGCAGTAGAATCCACGTAGGTGTTCGAGTGTTCGAACCCTAATGCGTGAGAAATGGTAAGTAAACGCCGTATTTACATATCTGCCACTGTGCAGGAGAATCCGTATAGGTGTTCGAGTGTTCGAAGCGTAATGCGTGAGAAATGGTTAGTAAACGCCGTATTTACATATCTGCCGCTGTGCAGTAGAATCCGTATAGGTGTTCGAGTGTTCGAACCCTAATGCGTGAGAAATGGTAAGTAAACGCCGTATTTACATATCTGCCACTGTGCAGGAGAATCCGTATAGGTGTTCGAGTGTTCGAAGCGTAATGCGTGAGAAATGGTAAGTAAACGCCGTATTTACAGATCTGCCACTGTGCAGGAGAATCCGTATAGGTGTTCGAGTGTACGAACCCTAATGCATGAGAAATGGTTAGTAAACGCCGTATTTACATGTCTGCCAGTGTGCAGTAGAATCCGTATAGGTGTTTGAGTGTTCGAACCGTAATGCGTGAGAAATGGTAAGTAAACGCCGTATTTACATATCTGCCACTGTGCAGGAGAATCCGTATAGGTGTCGAGTGTTCGAAGCGTAATGCGTGAGAAATGATAAGTAGACGCCGTATTTACATATCTGCCACTGTGCAGGAGAATCCGTATAGGTGTTCGAGTGTTCGAAGCGTAATGCGTGAGAAATGGTAAGTAAACGCCGTATTTACATATCTGCCACTGTGCAGGAGAATCCGTATAGGTGTTCGAGTGTTCGAACCCTAATGCGTGAAAAATGGTAAGTAAACGCCGTATTTACATATTTGCCACTGTGCAGTAGAATCCGCGTAGGTGTTCGAGTGTTCGAACCCTAATGCGTGAGAAATGGTAAGTAAACGCCGTATTTACATATCTGCCACTGTGCAGGAGAATCCGTATAGGTGTTCGGGTTTTCGAACCCTAATGCGTGAGAAATGGTAAGTAAACGCCGTATTTACATATATGAGACTGTGCGGGACAATCCGTATAGGTGTTCGAGTGTTCGAAGCGTAATGCGTGAGAAATGGTAAGTAAACGCCGTATTTACATATCTTCCACTGTGCAGGAGAATCCGTATAGGTGTTCGAGTGTTCGAGCCCTAATGCGTGGGAAATGGTAAGTATACACCGTATTTGCATATCTGCCACTGTGCAGTAGAATCCGTATAGGTGTTCGAGTGTTCGAAGCGTAATGCGTGAGAAATGGTAAGTAAACACCGTATTTACGTATCTGCCACTGTGCAGGAGAATCCATATAAGTGTTCGAGTGTACGAACCCTAATGCGTGAAAAATGGTAAGTAAACGCCGTATTTACATATTTGCCACTGTGCAGTAGAATCCGCGTAGGTGTTCGAGTGTTCGAACCCTAATGCGTGAGAATTGGTAAGTAAACGCCGTATTTACATATCTGCCACTGTGCAGGAGAATCCGAATAGGTGTTCGAGTGGTCGAACCGTAATGCGTGAGAAATGGTAAGTAAACGCCGTATTTACATATCCGCCACTGTGCAGGAGAATCCGTATAGGTGTTCGGGTGTTTGAACCCTAATGCGTGAGAAATGGTAAGTAAACGCCGTATTTACATATATGAGACTGTGCAGGAGAATCCGTATAGGTGTTGGAGTATTCGAAGCGTAATGCGTGACAAATGGTAAGTAAACGCCGTATTTACATATCTGCCACTGTGCAGGAGAATCCGTATAGGTGTTCGAGTGTTCGAACCCTAATGCGTGGGAAATGGTAAGTCAACGCCGTATTTGCATATCTGCCACTGTGCAGTAGAATCCGTATAGGTGTTCGAGTGTTCGAAGCGTAATGCGTGAGAAATGGTAAGTAAACGCCGTATTTACGTATCTGCCACTGTGCAGGAGAATCCGTATAGGTGTTCGAGTGTTCGAACCCTAATGCGTGAGAAATGGTTAGTAAACGCCGTATTTACATATCTGCCACTGTGCAGTAGAATCCGTATAGGTGTTCGACTGTTCGAAGCGTAATGCGTGAGAAATGTTAAGTAAACGCCGTATTTACGTATCTGCCACTGTGCAGGAGAATTCGTATAGGTGGTCTAGTGTTCGAACCCTAATGCGTGAGAAATGGTTAGCAAACTCCGTATTTACATATCTGCCACTGTGCAGTAGAATCCGTATAGGTGTTCGAGTGTTCGAAGCGTAATGCGTGAGAAATGGTAAGTAAACGCCGTATTTACGTATCTGCCACTGTGCAGGAGAATCCGTATAGGTGTTCGAGTGTTCGAACCCTAATGCGTGAAAAATGGTAAGTAAACGCCGTATTTACATATTTGCCACTGTGCAGCAGAATCCGCATAGGTGTTCGAGCGTCCAAACCCTAATGCGTGAGAAATGGTTAGTAAACGCCGTATTTACATATCTGCCACTGTGCAGGAGAATCCGTATAGGTGTTCGAGTGTTCGAACCCTAATGCGTGAAAAATGGTAAGTAAACGCCATATTTACATATTTGCCACTGTGCAGTAGAATCCGCATAGGTGTTCGAGTGTTCGAACCCTAATGCGTGAGAAATGGTAAGTAAACGCCGTATTTACGTATCTGCCACTGTGCAGGAGAATCCGTATAGGTGTTCGAGTGTTCGAACCCTAATGCGTGAAAAATGGTAAGTAAACGCCGTATTTACATATTTGCCACTATGCAGTAGAATCCACGTAGGTGTTCGAGTGTTCGAACCCTAATGCGTGAGAAATGGTAAGTAAACGCCGTATTTACATATCTGCCACTGTGCAGGAGAATCCGTATAGGTGTTCGAGTGTTCGAAGCGTAATGCGTGAGAAATGGTTAGTAAACGCCGTATTTACATATCTGCCGCTGTGCAGTAGAATCCGTATAGGTGTTCGAGTGTTCGAACCCTAATGCGTGAGAAATGGTAAGTAAACGCCGTATTTACATATCTGCCACTGTGCAGGAGAATCCGTATAGGTGTTCGAGTGTTCGAAGCGTAATGCGTGAGAAATGGTAAGTAAACGCCGTATTTACAGATCTGCCACTGTGCAGGAGAATCCGTATAGGTGTTCGAGTGTACGAACCCTAATGCATGAGAAATGGTTAGTAAACGCCGTATTTACATGTCTGCCAGTGTGCAGTAGAATCCGTATAGGTGTTTGAGTGTTCGAACCGTAATGCGTGAGAAATGGTAAGTAAACGCCGTATTTACATATCTGCCACTGTGCAGGAGAATCCGTATAGGTGTCGAGTGTTCGAAGCGTAATGCGTGAGAAATGATAAGTAGACGCCGTATTTACATATCTGCCACTGTGCAGGAGAATCCGTATAGGTGTTCGAGTGTTCGAAGCGTAATGCGTGAGAAATGGTAAGTAAACGCCGTATTTACATATCTGCCACTGTGCAGGAGAATCCGTATAGGTGTTCGAGTGTTCGAACCCTAATGCGTGAAAAATGGTAAGTAAACGCCGTATTTACATATTTGCCACTGTGCAGTAGAATCCGCGTAGGTGTTCGAGTGTTCGAACCCTAATGCGTGAGAAATGGTAAGTAAACGCCGTATTTACATATCTGCCACTGTGCAGGAGAATCCGTATAGGTGTTCGGGTTTTCGAACCCTAATGCGTGAGAAATGGTAAGTAAACGCCGTATTTACATATATGAGACTGTGCGGGACAATCCGTATAGGTGTTCGAGTGTTCGAAGCGTAATGCGTGAGAAATGGTAAGTAAACGCCGTATTTACATATCTTCCACTGTGCAGGAGAATCCGTATAGGTGTTCGAGTGTTCGAGCCCTAATGCGTGGGAAATGGTAAGTATACACCGTATTTGCATATCTGCCACTGTGCAGTAGAATCCGTATAGGTGTTCGAGTGTTCGAAGCGTAATGCGTGAGAAATGGTAAGTAAACACCGTATTTACGTATCTGCCACTGTGCAGGAGAATCCGTATAAGTGTTCGAGTGTACGAACCCTAATGCGTGAAAAATGGTAAGTAAACGCCGTATTTACATATATGAGACTGTGCAGGAGAATCCGTATAGGTGTTGGAGTGTTCGAAGCGTAATGCGTGAGAAATGGTAAGTAAACGCCGTATTTACATATCTGCCACTGTGCAGGAGAATCTGTATAGGTGTTCGAGTGTTCGAACCCTAATGCGTGGGAAATGGTAAGTCAACGCCGTGTTTGCATATCTGCCACTGTGCAGTAGAATCCGTATAGGTGTTCGAGTGTTCGAACCCTAATGCGTGGGAAATGGTAAGTTAACGCCGTATTTGCATATCTACCACTGTGCAGTAGAATCCGTATAGGTGTTGGAGTGTTCGAAGCGTAATGCGTGAGAAATGGTAAGTAAACGCCGTATTTACGTATCTGCCACTGTGCAGGAGAATCCGTATAGGTGTTCGAGTGTTCGAACCCTAATGCGTGAAAAATGGTAAGTAAACGCCGTATTTACATATTTGCCACTGTGCAGCAGAATCCGCATAGGTGTTCGAGCGTCCAAACCCTAATGCGTGAGAAATGGTTAGTAAACGCCGTATTTACATATCTGCCACTGTGCAGGAGAATCCGTATAGGTGTTCGAGTGTTCGAACCCTAATGCGTGAAAAATGGTAAGTAAACGCCGTATTTACATATTTGCCACTGTGCAGTAGAATCCGCATAGGTGTTCGAGTGTTCGAACCCTAATGCGTGAGAAATGGTAAGTAAACGCCGTATTTACGTATCTGCCACTGTGCAGGAGAATCCGTATAGGTGTTCGAGTGTTCGAACCCTAATGCGTGAAAAATGGTAAGTAAACGCCGTATTTACATATTTGCCACTATGCAGTAGAATCCGCGTAGGTGTTCGAGTGTTCGAACCCTAATGCGTGAGAAATGGTAAGTAAACGCCGTATTTACATATCTGCCACTGTGCAGGAGAATCCGTATAGGTGTTCGAGTGTTCGAAGCGTAATGCGTGAGAAATGGTTAGTAAACGCCGTATTTACATATCTGCCGCTGTGCAGTAGAATCCGTATAGGTGTTCGAGTGTTCGAACCCTAATGCGTGAGAAATGGTAAGTAAACGCCGTATTTACATATCTGCCACTGTGCAGGAGAATCCGTATAGGTGTTCGAGTGTTCGAAGCGTAATGCGTGAGAAATGGTAAGTAAACGCCGTATTTACAGATCTGCCACTGTGCAGGAGAATCCGTATAGGTGTTCGAGTGTACGAACCCTAATGCATGAGAAATGGTTAGTAAACGCCGTATTTACATGTCTGCCAGTGTGCAGTAGAATCCGTATAGGTGTTTGAGTGTTCGAACCGTAATGCGTGAGAAATGGTAAGTAAACGCCGTATTTACATATCTGCCACTGTGCAGGAGAATCCGTATAGGTGTCGAGTGTTCGAAGCGTAATGCGTGAGAAATGATAAGTAGACGCCGTATTTACATATCTGCCACTGTGCAGGAGAATCCGTATAGGTGTTCGAGTGTTCGAAGCGTAATGCGTGAGAAATGGTAAGTAAACGCCGTATTTACATATCTGCCACTGTGCAGGAGAATCCGTATAGGTGTTCGAGTGTTCGAACCCTAATGCGTGAAAAATGGTAAGTAAACGCCGTATTTACATATTTGCCACTGTGCAGTAGAATCCGCGTAGGTGTTCGAGTGTTCGAACCCTAATGCGTGAGAAATGGTAAGTAAACGCCGTATTTACATATCTGCCACTGTGCAGGAGAATCCGTATAGGTGTTCGGGTTTTCGAACCCTAATGCGTGAGAAATGGTAAGTAAACGCCGTATTTACATATATGAGACTGTGCGGGACAATCCGTATAGGTGTTCGAGTGTTCGAAGCGTAATGCGTGAGAAATGGTAAGTAAACGCCGTATTTACATATCTTCCACTATGCAGGAGAATCCGTATAGGTGTTCGAGTGTTCGAGCCCTAATGCGTGGGAAATGGTAAGTATACACCGTATTTGCATATCTGCCACTGTGCAGTAGAATCCGTATAGGTGTTCGAGTGTTCGAAGCGTAATGCGTGAGAAATGGTAAGTAAACACCGTATTTACGTATCTGCCACTGTGCAGGAGAATCCGTATAAGTGTTCGAGTGTACGAACCCTAATGCGTGAAAAATGGTAAGTAAACGCCGTATTTACATATATGAGACTGTGCAGGAGAATCCGTATAGGTGTTGGAGTGTTCGAAGCGTAATGCGTGAGAAATGGTAAGTAAACGCCGTATTTACATATCTGCCACTGTGCAGGAGAATCTGTATAGGTGTTCGAGTGTTCGAACCCTAATGCGTGGGAAATGGTAAGTCAACGCCGTGTTTGCATATCTGCCACTGTGCAGTAGAATCCGTATAGGTGTTCGAGTGTTCGAACCCTAATGCGTGGGAAATGGTAAGTTAACGCCGTATTTGCATATCTACCACTGTGCAGTAGAATCCGTATAGGTGTTGGAGTGTTCGAAGCGTAATGCGTGAGAAATGGTAAGTAAACGCCGTATTTACGTATCTGCCACTGTGCAGGAGAATCCGTATAGGTGTTCGAGTGTTCGAACCCTAATGCGTGAAAAATGGTAAGTAAACGCCGTATTTACATATTTGCCACTGTGCAGCAGAATCCGCATAGGTGTTCGAGCGTCCAAACCCTAATGCGTGAGAAATGGTTAGTAAACGCCGTATTTACATATCTGCCACTGTGCAGGAGAATCCGTATAGGTGTTCGAGTGTTCGAACCCTAATGCGTGAAAAATGGTAAGTAAACGCCGTATTTACATATTTGCCACTGTGCAGTAGAATCCGCATAGGTGTTCGAGTGTTCGAACCCTAATGCGTGAGAAATGGTAAGTAAACGCCGTATTTACGTATCTGCCACTGTGCAGGAGAATCCGTATAGGTGTTCGAGTGTTCGAACCCTAATGCGTGAAAAATGGTAAGTAAACGCCGTATTTACATATTTGCCACTATGCAGTAGAATCCGCGTAGGTGTTCGAGTGTTCGAACCCTAATGCGTGAGAAATGGTAAGTAAACGCCGTATTTACATATCTGCCACTGTGCAGGAGAATCCGTATAGGTGTTCGAGTGTTCGAAGCGTAATGCGTGAGAAATGGTTAGTAAACGCCGTATTTACATATCTGCCGCTGTGCAGTAGAATCCGTATAGGTGTTCGAGTGTTCGAACCCTAATGCGTGAGAAATGGTAAGTAAACGCCGTATTTACATATCTGCCACTGTGCAGGAGAATCCGTATAGGTGTTCGAGTGTTCGAAGCGTAATGCGTGAGAAATGGTAAGTAAACGCCGTATTTACAGATCTGCCACTGTGCAGGAGAATCCGTATAGGTGTTCGAGTGTACGAACCCTAATGCATGAGAAATGGTTAGTAAACGCCGTATTTACATGTCTGCCAGTGTGCAGTAGAATCCGTATAGGTGTTTGAGTGTTCGAACCGTAATGCGTGAGAAATGGTAAGTAAACGCCGTATTTACATATCTGCCACTGTGCAGGAGAATCCGTATAGGTGTCGAGTGTTCGAAGCGTAATGCGTGAGAAATGGTAAGTAGACGCCGTATTTACATATCTGCCACTGTGCAGGAGAATCCGTATAGGTGTTCGAGTGTTCGAAGCGTAATGCGTGAGAAATGGTAAGTAAACGCCGTATTTACATATCTGCCACTGTGCAGGAGAATCCGTATAGGTGTTCGAGTGTTCGAACCCTAATGCGTGAAAAATGGTAAGTAAACGCCGTATTTACATATTTGCCACTGTGCAGTAGAATCCGCGTAGGTGTTCGAGTGTTCGAACCCTAATGCGTGAGAAATGGTAAGTAAACGCCGTATTTACATATCCGCCACTGTGCAGGAGAATCCGTATAGGTGTTCGGGTTTTCGAACCCTAATGCGTGAGAAATGGTAAGTAAACGCCGTATTTACATATATGAGACTGTGCGGGACAATCCGTATAGGTGTTCGAGTGTTCGAAGCGTAATGCGTGAGAAATGGTAAGTAAACGCCGTATTTACATATCTTCCACTGTGCAGGAGAATCCGTATAGGTGTTCGAGTGTTCGAACCCTAATGCGTGGGAAATGGTAAGTATACACCGTATTTGCATATCTGCCACTGTGCAGTAGAATCCGTATAGGTGTTCGAGTGTTCGAAGCGTAATGCGTGAGAAATGGTAAGTAAACACCGTATTTACGTATCTGCCACTGTGCAGGAGAATCCGTATAAGTGTTCGAGTGTTCGAACCCTAATGCGTGAAAAATGGTAAGTAAACGCCGTATTTACATATATGAGACTGTGCAGGAGAATCCGTATAGGTGTTGGAGTGTTCGAAGCGTAATGCGTGAGAAATGGTAAGTAAACGCCGTATTTACATATCTGCCACTGTGCAGGAGAATCTGTATAGGTGTTCGAGTGTTCGAACCCTAATGCGTGGGAAATGGTAAGTCAACGCCGTGTTTGCATATCTGCCACTGTGCAGTAGAATCCGTATAGGTGTTCGAGTGTTCGAACCCTAATGCGTGAGAAATTGTAAGTAAGCGCCGTATTTACATATCTGCCACTGTGCAGGAGAATCCGAATAGGTGTTCGAGTGTTCGAACCGTAATGCGTGAGAAATGGTAACTAAACGCCGTATTTACATATCTGCCACTGTGTAGGAGAATCCGTATAGGTGTTCGGGTGTTCGAACCCTAATGCGTGAGAAATGGTAAGTAAACGCCGTATTTACATATATGAGACTGTGCGGGACAATCCGTATAGGTGTTCGAGTGTTCGAAGCGTAATGCGTGAGAAATGGTAAGTAAACGCCGTATTTACATATCTGCCACTGTGCAGGAGAATCCGTATAGGTGTTCGAGTGTTCGAAACCTAATGCGTGAAAAATGGTAAGTAAACGCCGTATTTACATATTTGCCCCTGTGCAGTAGAATCCGCATAGGTGTTCGAGTGTTCGAACCCTAATGCGTGAGAAATGGTAAGTAAACGCCGCATTTACATATCTGCCACTGTGCTGGAGAATCCGAAAAGGTGTTCGAGTGTTCGAACCGTAATGCGTGAGAAATGGTAAGTAAACGCCGTATTTACATATCTGCCACTGTGCCGGAGAATCCGTATAGGTGTTCGGGTGTTCGAACCCTAATGCGTGAGAAATGGAAAGTAAACGCCGTATTTACATATATGAGACAGTGCAGGAGAATCCGTACAGGTGTTCGAGTGTTCGAAGCGAAATGCGTGAGAAATGGTAAGTAACTGCCGTATTTACATATCTGCCACTGTGCAGGAGAATCCGTATTGGTGTTCGAGTGTTCGAAGCGTAATGCGTGAGAAATGGTAAGTAAACGCCGTATTTATATATCTGCCACTGTGCAGGAGAATCCGTATAGGTGTTCGAGTGTTCGAACCCTAATGCGTGAAAAATGGTAAGTAAACGCCGTATTTCCATATTTGTCACTGTGCAGTAGAATCCACGTAGGTGTTTGAGTGTTTGAACCCAAATGCGTCAGAAATGGTAAGTAAACGCCGTATTTACATATCTGCCACTGTGCAGGAGAATCCGAATAGGTGTTCGAGTGTTCGAACCGTGATGCGTGAGAAATGGTAAGTAAACGCCGTATTTACATATCCGCCACTGTGCAGGAGAATCCGTATAGGTGTTCGGGTGTTCGAACCCTAATGCGTGAGAAATGGTAAGTAAACGCCGTATTTACATATATGAGACTGTGCAGGAGAATCCGTATAGTTGTTGGAGTGTTCGAAGCGTAATGCGTGAGAAATGGTAAGTAAACGCCGTATTTACATATCTGCCACTGTGCAGGAGAATCCGTATAGGTGTTCGAGTGTTCGAACCCTAATGCGTGGGAAATGGTAAGTCAACGCCGTATTTGCATATCTGCCACTGTGCAGTAGAATCCGTATAGGTGTTCGAGTGTTCGAAGCGTAATGCGTGAGAAATGGTAAGTAAACGCCGTATTTACGTATCTGCCACTGTGCAGGAGAATCCGTATAGGTGTTCGAGTGTTCGAACCCTAATGCGTGAAAAATGGTAAGTAAACGCCGTATTTACATATTTGCCACTGTGCAGCAGAATCCACATAGGTATTCGAGTGTTCGAACCCTAATGCGTGAAAAATGGTAAGTAAACGCCGTATTTACATATCTGCCACTGTGCAGGAGAATCCGAAAAGGTGTTCGAGTGTTCGAACCGTAATGCGTGAGAAATGGGAAGTAAACGCCGTATTTACATATCTGCCACTGTGCCGGAGAATCCGTATAGGTGTTCGGGTGTTCGAACCCTAATGCGTGAGAAATGGAAAGTAAACGCCGTATTTACATATATGAGACTGTGCAGGAGAATCCGTACAGGTGTTCGAGTGTTCGAAGCGAAATGCGTGAGAAATGGTAAGTAACCGCCGTATTTACATATCTGCCACTGTGCAGGAGAATCCGTATTGGTGTTCGAGTGTTCGAAGCGTAATGCGTGAGAAATGGTAAGTAAACGCCGTATTTATATATCTGCCACTGTGCAGGAGAATCCGTATAGGTGTTCGAGTGTTCGAACCCTAATGCGTGAAAAATGGTAAGTAAACGCCGTATTTACATATTTGTCACTGTGCAGTAGAATCCGCGTAGGTGTTCGAGTGTTCAAACCCAAATGCGTCAGAAACGGTAAGTAAACGCCGTATTTACATATCTGCCACTGTGCAGGAGAATCCGAATAGGTGTTCGAGTGTTCGAACCGTGATGCGTGAGAAATGGTAAGTAAACGCCGTATTTACATATCCGCCACTGTGCAGTAGAATCCGTATAGGTGTTCGCGTGTTCGAACCCTAATGCGTGAGAAATGGTAAGTAAACGCCGTATTTACATATATGAGACTGTGCAGGAGAATCCGTATAGGTGTTGGAGTGTTCGAAGCGTAATGCGTGAGAAATGGTAAGTAAACGCCGTATTTACATATCTGCCACTGTGCAGGAGAATCTGTATAGGTGTTCGAGTGTTCGAACCCTAATGCGTGGGAAATGGTAAGTCAACGCCGTGTTTGCATATCTGCCACTGTGCAGTAGAATCCGTATAGGTGTTCGAGTGTTCGAACCCTAATGCGTGAGAAATTGTAAGTAACCGCCGTATTTACATATCTGCCACTGTGCAGGAGAATCCGAATAGGTGTTCGAGTGTTCGAACCGTAATGCGTGAGAAATGGTAACTAAACGCCGTATTTACATATCTGCCACTGTGTAGGAGAATCCGTATAGGTGTTCGGGTGTTCGAACCCTAATGCGTGAGAAATGGTAAGTAAACGCCGTATTTACATATATGAGACTGTGCGGGACAATCCGTATAGGTGTTCGAGTGTTCGAAGCGTAATGCGTGAGAAATGGTAAGTAAACGCCGTATTTACATATCTGCCACTGTGCAGGAGAATCCGTATAGGTGTTCGAGTGTTCGAAACCTAATGCGTGAAAAATGGTAAGTAAACGCCGTATTTACATATTTGCCCCTGTGCAGTAGAATCCGCATAGGTGTTCGAGTGTTCGAACCCTAATGCGTGAGAAATGGTAAGTAAACGCCGCATTTACATATCTGCCACTGTGCTGGAGAATCCGAAAAGGTGTTCGAGTGTTCGAACCGTAATGCGTGAGAAATGGTAAGTAAACGCCGTATTTACATATCTGCCACTGTGCCGGAGAATCCGTATAGGTGTTCGGGTGTTCGAACCCTAATGCGTGAGAAATGGAAAGTAAACGCCGTATTTACATATATGAGACTGTGCAGGAGAATCCGTACAGGTGTTCGAGTGTTCGAAGCGAAATGCGTGAGAAATGGTAAGTAACCGCCGTATTTACATATCTGCCACTGTGCAGGAGAATCCGTATTGGTGTTCGAGTGTTCGAAGCGTAATGCGTGAGAAATGGTAAGTAAACGCCGTATTTATATATCTGCCACTGTGCAGGAGAATCCGTATAGGTGTTCGAGTGTTCGAACCCTAATGCGTGAAAAATGGTAAGTAAACGCCGTATTTCCATATTTGTCACTGTGCAGTAGAATCCACGTAGGTGTTTGAGTGTTTGAACCCAAATGCGTCAGAAATGGTAAGTAAACGCCGTATTTACATATCTGCCACTGTGCAGGAGAATCCGAATAGGTGTTCGAGTGTTCGAACCGTGATGCGTGAGAAATGGTAAGTAAACGCCGTATTTACATATCCGCCACTGTGCAGGAGAATCCGTATAGGTGTTCGGGTGTTCGAACCCTAATGCGTGAGAAATGGTAAGTAAACGCCGTATTTACATATATGAGACTGTGCAGGAGAATCCGTATAGTTGTTGGAGTGTTCGAAGCGTAATGCGTGAGAAATGGTAAGTAAACGCCGTATTTACATATCTGCCACTGTGCAGGAGAATCCGTATAGGTGTTCGAGTGTTCGAACCCTAATGCGTGGGAAATGGTAAGTCAACGCCGTATTTGCATATCTGCCACTGTGCAGTAGAATCCGTATAGGTGTTCGAGTGTTCGAAGCGTAATGCGTGAGAAATGGTAAGTAAACGCCGTATTTACGTATCTGCCACTGTGCAGGAGAATCCGTATAGGTGTTCGAGTGTTCGAACCCTAATGCGTGAAAAATGGTAAGTAAACGCCGTATTTACATATTTGCCACTGTGCAGCAGAATCCACATAGGTATTCGAGTGTTCGAACCCTAATGCGTGAAAAATGGTAAGTAAACGCCGTATTTACATATCTGCCACTGTGCAGGAGAATCCGAAAAGGTGTTCGAGTGTTCGAACCGTAATGCGTGAGAAATGGGAAGTAAACGCCGTATTTACATATCTGCCACTGTGCCGGAGAATCCGTATAGGTGTTCGGGTGTTCGAACCCTAATGCGTGAGAAATGGAAAGTAAACGCCGTATTTACATATATGAGACTGTGCAGGAGAATCCGTACAGGTGTTCGTGTGTTCGAAGCGAAATGCGTGAGAAATGGTAAGTAACCGCCGTATTTACATATCTGCCACTGTGCAGGAGAATCCGTATTGGTGTTCGAGTGTTCGAAGCGTAATGCGTGAGAAATGCTAAGTAAACGCCGTATTTATATATCTGCCACTGTGCAGGAGAATCCGTATAGGTGTTCGAGTGTTCGAACCCTAATGCGTGAAAAATGGTAAGTAAACGCCGTATTTACATATTTGTCACTGTGCAGTAGAATCCGCGTAGGTGTTCGAGTGTTCAAACCCAAATGCGTCAGAAATGGTAAGTAAACGCCGTATTTTCATATCTGCCACTGTGCAGGAGAATCCGAATAGGTGTTCGAGTGTTCGAACCGTGATGCGTGAGAAATGGTAAGTAAACGCCGTATTTACATATCCGCCACTGTGCAGGAGAATCCGTATAGGTGTTCGCGTGTTCGAACCCTAATGCGTGAGAAATGGTAAGTAAACGCCGTATTTACATATATGAGACTGTGCAGGAGAATCCGTATAATTGTTGGAGTGTTCGAAGCGTAATGCGTGAGAAATGGTAAGTAAACGCCGTATTTACATATCTGCCACTGTGCAGGAGAATCCGTATAGGTGTTCGAGTGTTCGAACCCTAATGCGTGGGAAATGGTAAGTCAACGCCGTATTTGCATATCTGCCACTGTGCAGTAGAATCCGTATAGGTGTTCGAGTGTTCGAAGCGTAATGCGTGAGAAATGGTAAGTAAACGCCGTATTTACGTATCTGCCACTGTGCAGGAGAATCCGTATAGGTGTTCGAGTGTTCGAACCCTAATGCGTGAAAAATGGTAAGTAAACGCCGTATTTACATATTTGCCACTGTGCAGCAGAATCCACATAGGTATTCGAGTGTTCGAACCCTAATGCGTGAAAAATGGTAAGTAAACGCCGTATTTACATATCTGCCACTGTGCAGGAGAATCCGAAAAGGTGTTCGAGTGTTCGAACCGTAATGCGTGAGAAATGGGAAGTAAACGCCGTATTTACATATCTGCCACTGTGCCGGAGAATCCGTATAGGTGTTCGGGTGTTCGAACCCTAATGCGTGAGAAATGGAAAGTAAACGCCGTATTTACATATATGAGACTGTGCAGGAGAATCCGTACAGGTGTTCGAGTGTTCGAAGCGAAATGCGTGAGAAATGGTAAGTAAACGCCGTATTTATATATCTGCCACTGTGCAGGAGAATCCGTATAGGTGTTCGAGTGTTCGAACCCTAATGCGTGAAAAATGGTAAGTAAACGCCGTATTTACATATTTGTCACTGTGCAGTAGAATCCGCGTAGGTGTTCGAGTGTTCAAACCCAAATGCGTCAGAAATGGTAAGTAAACGCCGTATTTACATATCTGCCACTGTGCAGGAGAATCCGAATAGGTGTTCGAGTGTTCGAACCGTGATGCGTGAGAAATGGTAAGTAAACGCCGTATTTACATATCCGCCACTGTGCAGGAGAATCCGTATAGGTGTTCGCGTGTTCGAACCCTAATGCGTGAGAAATGGTAAGTAAACGCCGTATTTACATATATGAGACTGTGCAGGAGAATCCGTATAATTGTTGGAGTGTTCGAAGCGTAATGCGTGAGAAATGGTAAGTAAACGCCGTATTTACATATCTGCCACTGTGCAGGAGAATCCGTATAGGTGTTCGAGTGTTCGAACCCTAATGCGTGGGAAATGGTAAGTCAACGCCGTATTTGCATATCTGCCACTGTGCAGTAGAATCCGTATAGGTGTTCGAGTGTTCGAACCCCAATGCGTGAAAAATGGTAAGTAAACGCCGTATTTACATATTTGCGACTGTGCAGCAGAATCCACATAGGTATTCGAGTGTTCGAACCCTAATGCGTGAAAAATGGTAAGTAAACGCCGTATTTACATATTTGCCACTGTGCAGGAGAATCCGTATAGGTGTTCGAGTGTTCGAACCCTAATGCGTGAAAAATGGTAAGTAAACGCCGTATTCACATATTTGCCACTGTGCAGTAGAATCCGCATAGGTGTTCGAGTGTTCGAACCCTAATGCGTGAGAAATTGTAAGTAAACGCCGTATTTACATATCTGCCACTGTGCAGGAGAATCCGAATAGGTGTTCGAGTGTTCGAACCGTAATGCGTGAGAAATGGTAACTAAACGCCGTATTTACATATCTGCCACTGTGTAGGAGAATCCGTATAGGTGTTCGGGTGTTCGAACCCTAATGCGTGAGAAATGGTAAGTAAACGCCGTATTTACATATAGGAGACTGTGCGGGACAATCCGTATAGGTGTTCGAGTGTTCGAAGCGTAATGCGTGAGAAATGGTAAGTAAACGCCGTATTTACATATCTTCCACTGTGCAGGAGAATCCGTATAGGTGTTCGAGTGTTCGAGCCCTAATGCGTGGGAAATGGTAAGTATACACCGTATTTGCATATCTGCCACTGTGCAGTAGAATCCGTATAGGTGTTCGAGTGTTCGAAGCGTAATGCGTGAGAAATGGTAAGTAAACGCCGTATTTACGTATCTGCCACTGTGCAGGAGAATCCGTATAGGTGTTCGAGTGTTCGAACCCTAATGCGTGAAAAATGGTAAGTAAACGCCGTATTTACATATTTGCCACTGTGCAGTAGAATCCGCGTAGGTGTTCGAGTGTTCGAACCCTAATGCGTGAGAAATGGTAAGTAAACGCCGTATTTACATATCTGCCACTGTGCAGGAGAATCCGAATAGGTGTTCGAGTGGTCGAACCGTAATGCGTGAGAAATGGTAAGTAAACGCCGTATTTACATATCCGCCACTGTGCAGGAGAATCCGTATAGGTGTTCGGGTGTTTGAACCCTAATGCGTGAGAAATGGTAAGTAACGCCGTATTTACATATATGAGACTGTGCAGGAGAATCCGTATAGGTGTTGGAGTGTTCGAAGCGTAATGCGTGAGAAATGGTAAGTAAACGCCGTATTTACATATCTGCCACTGTGCAGGAGAATCCGTATAGGTGTTCGAGTGTTCGAACCCTAATGCGTGGGAAATGGTAAGTCAACGCCGTATTTTGCATATCTGCCACTGTGCAGTAGAATCCGTATAGGTGTTCGAGTGTTCGAAGCGTAATGCGTGAGAAATGGTAAGTAAACGCCGTATTTACGTATCTGGCACTGTGCAGGAGAATCCGTATAGGTGTTCGAGTGTTCGAACCCTAATGCGTGAGAAATGGTAAGTAAACGCCGTATTTACATATATGAGACTGTGCAGGAGAATCCGTATAGGTGTTGGAGTGTTCGAAGCGTAATGCGTGAGAAATGGTAAGTAAACGCCGTATTTACATATCTGCCACTGTGCAGGAGAATCCGTATAGGTGTTCGAGTGTTCGAACCCTAATGCGTGGGAAATGGTAAGTCAACGCCGTGTTTGCATATCTACCACTGTGCAGTAGAATCCGTATAGGTGTTCGAGTGTTCGAAGCGTAATGCGTGAGAAATGGTAAGTAAACGCCGTATTTACGTATCCACCACTGTGCAGGAGAATCCGTATAGGTGTTCGAGTGTTCGAACCCCAATGCGTGAAAAATGGTAAGTAAACGCCGTATTTACATATTTGCCACTGTGCAGCAGAATCCACATAGGTATTCGAGTGTTCGAACCCTAATGCGTGAAAAATGGTAAGTAAACGCCGTATTTACATATTTGCCACTGTGCAGGAGAATCCGTATAGGTGTTCGAGTGTTCGAACCCTAATGCGTGAAAAATGGTAAGTAAACGCCGTATTTACATATTTGCCACTGTGCAGTAGAATCCGCATAGGTGTTCGAGTGTTCGAACCCTAATGCGTGAGAAATTGTAAGTAAACGCCGTATTTACATATCTGCCACTGTGCAGGAGAATCCGAATAGGTGTTCGAGTGTTCGAACCGTAATGCGTGAGAAATGGTAACTAAACGCCGTATTTACATATCTGCCACTGTGTAGGAGAATCCGTATAGGTGTTCGGCTGTTCGAACCCTAATGCGTGAGAAATGGTAAGTAAACGCCGTATTTACATATATGAGACTGTGCGGGACAATCCGTATAGGTGTTCGAGTGTTCGAAGCATAATGCGTGAGAAATGGTAAGTAAACGCCGTATTTACATATCTTCCACTGTGCAGGAGAATCCATATAGGTGTTCGAGTGTTCGAGCCCTAATGCGTGGGAAATGGTAAGTATACACCGTATTTGCATATCTGCCACTGTGCAGTAGAATCCGTATAGGTGTTCGAGTGTTCGAAGCGTAATGCGTGAGAAATGGAAAGTAAACGCCGTATTTACGTATCTGCCACTGTGCAGGAGAATCCGTATAGGTGTTCGAGTGTTCGAACCCTAATGCGTGAAAAATGGTAAGTAAACGCCGTATTTACATATTTGCCACTGTGCAGTAGAATCCGCGTAGGTGTTCGAGTGTTCGAACCCTAATGCGTGAGAAATGGTAAGTAAACGCCGTATTTACATATCTGCCACTGTGCAGGAGAATCCGAATAGGTGTTCGAGTGGTCGAACCGTAATGCGTGAGAAATGGTAAGTAAACGCCGTATTTACATATCCGCCACTGTGCAGGAGAATCCGTATAGGTGTTCGGGTGTTTGAACCCTAATGCGTGAGAAATGGTAAGTAACGCCGTATTTACATATATGAGACTGTGCAGGAGAATCCGTATAGGTGTTGGAGTGTTCGAAGCGTAATGCGTGAGAAATGGTAAGTAAACGCCGTATTTACATATCTGCCACTGTGCAGGAGAATCCGTATAGGTGTTCGAGTGTTCGAACCCTAATGCGTGGGAAATGGTAAGTCAACGCCGTATTTGCATATCTGCCACTGTGCAGTAGAATCCGTATAGGTGTTCGAGTGTTCGAAGCGTAATGCGTGAGAAATGGTAAGTAAACGCCGTATTTACGTACCTGCCACTGTGCAGGAGAATCCGTATAGGTGTTCGAGTGTTCGAACCCTAATGCGTGAGAAATGGTAAGTAAACGCCGTATTTACATATATGAGACTGTGCAGGAGAATCCGTATAGGTGTTGGAGTGTTCGAAGCGTAATGCGTGAGAAATGGTAAGTAAACGCCGTATTTACATATCTGCCACTGTGCAGGAGAATCCGTATAGGTGTTCGAGTGTTCGAACCCTAATGCGTGGGAAATGGTAAGTCAACGCCGTGTTTGCATATCTACCACTGTGCAGTAGAATCCGTATAGGTGTTCGAGTGTTCGAAGCGTAATGCGTGAGAAATGGTAAGTAAACGCCGTATTTACGTATCCACCACTGTGCAGGAGAATCCGTATAGGTGTTCGAGTGTTCGAACCCCAATGCGTGAAAAATGGTAAGTAAACGCCGTATTTACATATTTGCCACTGTGCAGCAGAATCCACATAGGTATTCGAGTGTTCGAACCCTAATGCGTGAAAAATGGTAAGTAAACGCCGTATTTACATATTTGCCACTGTGCAGGAGAATCCGTATAGGTGTTCGAGTGTTCGAACCCTAATGCGTGAAAAATGGTAAGTAAACGCCGTATTTACATATTTGCCACTGTGCAGTAGAATCCGCATAGGTGTTCGAGTGTTCGAACCCTAATGCGTGAGAAATTGTAAGTAAACGCCGTATTTACATATCTGCCACTGTGCAGGAGAATCCGAATAGGTGTTCGAGTGTTCGAACCGTAATGCGTGAGAAATGGTAACTAAACGCCGTATTTACATATCTGCCACTGTGTAGGAGAATCCGTATAGGTGTTCGGGTGTTCGAACCCTAATGCGTGAGAAATGGTAAGTAAACGCCGTATTTACATATATGAGACTGTGCGGGACAATCCGTATAGGTGTTCGAGTGTTCGAAGCATAATGCGTGAGAAATGGTAAGTAAACGCCGTATTTACATATCTTCCACTGTGCAGGAGAATCCGTATAGGTGTTCGAGTATTCGAGCCCTAATGCGTGGGAAATGGTAAGTATACAACGTATTTGCATATCTGCCACTGTGCAGTAGAATCCGTATAGGTGTTCGAGTGTTCGAAGCGTAATGCGTGAGAAATGGTAAGTAAACGCCGTATTTACGTATCCGCCACTGTGCAAAAGAATCCGTATAGGTGTTCGAGTGTTCGAACCCTAATGCGTGAAAAATGGTAAGTAAACGCCGTATTTACATATTTGCCACTGTGCAGTAGAATCCGCGTAGGTGTTCGAGTGTTCGAACCCTAATGCGTGAGAAATGGTAAGTAAACGCCGTATTTACATATCTGCCACTGTGCAGGAGAATCCGAATAGGTGTTCGAGTGGTCGAACCGTAATGCGTGAGAAATGGTAAGTAAACGCCGTATTTACATATCCGCCACTGTGCAGGAGAATCCGTATAGGTGTTCGGGTGTTTGAACCCTAATGCGTGAGAAATGGTAAGTAACGCCGTATTTACATATATGAGACTGTGCAGGAGAATCCGTATAGGTGTTGGAGTGTTCGAAGCGTAATGCGTGAGAAATGGTAAGTAAACGCCGTATTTACATATCTGCCACTGTGCAGGAGAATCCGTATAGGTGTTCGAGTGTTCGAACCCTAATGCGTGGGAAATGGTAAGTCAACGCCGTATTTGCATATCTGCCACTGTGCAGTAGAATCCGTATAGGTGTTCGAGTGTTCGAAGCGTAATGCGTGAGAAATGGTAAGTAAACGTCGTATTTACGTATCTGCCACTGTGCAGGAGAATCCGTATAGGTGTTGGAGTGTTCGAAGCGTAATGCGTGAGAAATGGTAAGTAAACGCCGTATTTACATATCTGCCACTGTGCAGTAGAATCCGTATAGGTGTTCGAGTGTTCGAAGCGTAATGCGTGAGAAATGGTAAGTAAACACCGTATTTACGTATCTGCCACTGTGCAGGAGAATCCGTATAGGTGGTCGAGTGTTTGAACCCTAATGCGTGAGAAATGGTAAGTAAACTCCGTATTTACATATCTGCCACTGTGCAGTAGAATCCGTATAGGTGTTCGAGTGTTCCAACCGTAATGCGTGAGAAATGGTAAGTAAACGCCGTATTTACATATTTGCCACTGTGCTGGAGAATCCGTATAGGTGTTCGAGTGTTCGAAGCGTAATGCGTGAGAAATGGTAAGTAAACGCCGTATTTTCATATCTGCCACTGTGCAGGAGAATCCGTATAGGTGTTCGAGTGTTCGAACCCTAATGCGTGGGAAATGGTAAGTCAACGCCGTGTTTGCATATCTACCACTGTGCAGTAGAATCCGTATAGGTGTTCGAGTGTTCGAAGCGTAATGCGTGAGAAATGGTAAGTAAACGCCGTATTTACGTATCCACCACTGTGCAGGAGAATCCGAATAGGTGTTCGAGTGGTCGAACCGTAATGCGTGAGAAATGGTAAGTAAACGCCGTATTTACATATCCGCCACTGTGCAGGAGAATCCGTATAGGTGTTCGGGTGTTTGAACCCTAATGCGTGAGAAATGGTAAGTAAACGCCGTATTTACATATATGAGACTGTGCAGGAGAATCCGTATAGGTGTTGGAGTATTCGAAGCGTAATGCGTGACAAATGGTAAGTAAACGCCGTATTTACATATCTGCCACTGTGCAGGAGAATCCGTATAGGTGTTCGAGTGTTCGAACCCTAATGCGTGGGAAATGGTAAGTCAACGCCGTATTTGCATATCTGCCACTGTGCAGTAGAATCCGTATAGGTGTTCGAGTGTTCGAAGCGTAATGCGTGAGAAATGGTAAGTAAACGCCGTATTTACGTATCTGCCACTGTGCAGGAGAATCCGTATAGGTGTTCGAGTGTTCGAACCCTAATGCGTGAGAAATGGTTAGTAAACGCCGTATTTACATATCTGCCACTGTGCAGTAGAATCCGTATAGGTGTTCGACTGTTCGAAGCGTAATGCGTGAGAAATGTTAAGTAAACGCCGTATTTACGTATCTGCCACTGTGCAGGAGAATTCGTATAGGTGGTCTAGTGTTCGAACCCTAATGCGTGAGAAATGGTTAGCAAACTCCGTATTTACATATCTGCCACTGTGCAGTAGAATCCGTATAGGTGTTCGAGTGTTCGAAGCGTAATGCGTGAGAAATGGAAAATAAACGCCGTATTTACGTATCTGCCACTGTGCAGGAGAATCCGTATAGGTGTTCGAGTGTTCGAACCCTAATGCGTGAAAAATGGTAAGTAAACGCCGTATTTACATATTTGCCACTGTGCAGTAGAATCCGCGTAGGTGTTCGAGTGTTCGAACCCTAATGCGTGAGAAATGGTAAGTAAACGCCGTATTTACCTATCTGCCACTGTGCAGGAGAATCCGAATAGGTGTTCGAGTGGTCGAACCGTAATGCGTGAGAAATGGTAAGTAAACGCCGTATTTACATATCCGCCACTGTGCAGGAGAATCCGTATAGGTGTTCGGGTGTTTGAACCCTAATGCGTGAGAAATGGTAAGTAACGCCGTATTTACATATATGAGACTGTGCAGGAGAATCCGTATAGGTGTTGGAGTGTTCGAAGCGTAATGCGTGAGAAATGGTAAGTAAACGCCGTATTTACATATCTGCCACTGTGCAGGAGAATCCGTATAGGTGTTCGAGTGTTCGAACCCTAATGCGTGGGAAATGGTAAGTCAACGCCGTATTTGCATATCTGCCACTGTGCAGTAGAATCCGTATAGGTGTTCGAGTGTTCGAAGCGTAATGCGTGAGAAATGGTAAGTAAACGCCGTATTTACGTACCTGCCACTGTGCAGGAGAATCCGTATAGGTGTTCGAGTGTTCGAACCCTAATGCGTGAGAAATGGTAAGTAAACGCCGTATTTACATATATGAGACTGTGCAGGAGAATCCGTATAGGTGTTGGAGTGTTCGAAGCGTAATGCGTGAGAAATGGTAAGTAAACGCCGTATTTACATATCTGCCACTGTGCAGGAGAATCCGTATAGGTGTTCGAGTGTTCGAACCCTAATGCGTGGGAAATGGTAAGTCAACGCCGTGTTTGCATATCTACCACTGTGCAGTAGAATCCGTATAGGTGTTCGAGTGTTCGAAGCGTAATGCGTGAGAAATGGTAAGTAAACGCCGTATTTACGTATCCACCACTGTGCAGGAGAATCCGTATAGGTGTTCGAGTGTTCGAACCCCAATGCGTGAAAAATGGTAAGTAAACGCCGTATTTACATATTTGCCACTGTGCAGCAGAATCCACATAGGTATTCGAGTGTTCGAACCCTAATGCGTGAAAAATGGTAAGTAAACGCCGTATTTACATATTTGCCACTGTGCAGGAGAATCCGTATAGGTGTTCGAGTGTTCGAACCCTAATGCGTGAAAAATGGTAAGTAAACGCCGTATTTACATATTTGCCACTGTGCAGTAGAATCCGCATAGGTGTTCGAGTGTTCGAACCCTAATGCGTGAGAAATTGTAAGTAAACGCCGTATTTACATATCTGCCACTGTGCAGGAGAATCCGAATAGGTGTTCGAGTGTTCGAACCGTAATGCGTGAGAAATGGTAACTAAACGCCGTATTTACATATCTGCCACTGTGTAGGAGAATCCGTATAGGTGTTCGGGTGTTCGAACCCTAATGCGTGAGAAATGGTAAGTAAACGCCGTATTTACATATATGAGACTGTGCGGGACAATCCGTATAGGTGTTCGAGTGTTCGAAGCATAATGCGTGAGAAATGGTAAGTAAACGCCGTATTTACATATCTTCCACTGTGCAGGAGAATCCGTATAGGTGTTCGAGTATTCGAGCCCTAATGCGTGGGAAATGGTAAGTATACAACGTATTTGCAAATCTACCACTGTGCAGTAGAATCCGTATAGGTGTTCGAGTGTTCGAAGCGTAATGCGTGAGAAATGGTAAGTAAACGCCGTATTTACGTATCCGCCACTGTGCAAAAGAATCCGTATAGGTGTTCGAGTGTTCGAACCCTAATGCGTGAAAAATGGTAAGTAAACGCCGTATTTACATATTTGCCACTGTGCAGTAGAATCCGCGTAGGTGTTCGAGTGTTCGAACCCTAATGCGTGAGAAATGGTAAGTAAACGCCGTATTTACATATCTGCCACTGTGCAGGAGAATCCGAATAGGTGTTCGAGTGGTCGAACCGTAATGCGTGAGAAATGGTAAGTAAACGCCGTATTTACATATCCGCCACTGTGCAGGAGAATCCGTATAGGTGTTCGGGTGTTTGAACCCTAATGCGTGAGAAATGGTAAGTAACGCCGTATTTACATATATGAGACTGTGCAGGAGAATCCGTATAGGTGTTGGAGTGTTCGAAGCGTAATGCGTGAGAAATGGTAAGTAAACGCCGTATTTACATATCTGCCACTGTGCAGGAGAATCCGTATAGGTGTTCGAGTGTTCGAACCCTAATGCGTGGGAAATGGTAAGTCAACGCCGTATTTGCATATCTGCCACTGTGCAGTAGAATCCGTATAGGTGTTCGAGTGTTCGAAGCGTAATGCGTGAGAAATGGTAAGTAAACGTCGTATTTACGTATCTGCCACTGTGCAGGAGAATCCGTATAGGTGTTCGAGTGTTCGAACCCTAATGCGTGAGAAATGGTTAGTAAACGCCGTATTTACATATCTGCCACTGTGCAGTAGAATCCGTATAGGTGTTCGAGTGTTCGAAGCGTAATGCGTGAGAAATGGTAAGTAAACACCGTATTTACGTATCTGCCACTGTGCAGGAGAATCCGTATAGGTGGTCGAGTGTTTGAACCCTAATGCGTGAGAAATGGTTAGTAAACTCCGTATTTACATATCTGCCACTGTGCAGTAGAATCCGTATAGGTGTTCGAGTGTTTGAACCGTAATGCGTGAGAAATGGTAAGTAAACGCCGTATTTATATATTTGCCACTGTGCTGGAGAATCTGTATAGGTGTTCGAGTGTTCGAAGCGTAATGCGTGAGAAATGGTAAGTAAACGCCGTATTTACATATCTGCCACTGTGTAGGAGAATCCGTATAGGTGTTCGAGTGTTCGAACCCTAATGCGTGGGAAATGGTAAGTCAACGCCGTGTTTGCATATCTACCACTGTGCAGTAGAATCCGTATAGGTGTTCGAGTGTTCGAAGCGTAATGCGTGAGAAATGGTAAGTAAACGCCGTATTTACGTATCCACCACTGTGCAGGAGAATCCGTATAGGTGTTCGAGTGTTCGAACCCCAATGCGTGAAAAATGGTAAGTAAACGCCGTATTTACATATTTGCCACTGTGCAGCAGAATCCACATAGGTATTCGAGTGTTCGAACCCTAATGCGTGAAAAATGGTAAGTAAACGCCGTATTTACATATTTGCCACTGTGCAGGAGAATTCGTATAGGTGTTCGAGTGTTCGAACCCTAATGCGTGAAAAATGGTAAGTAAACGCCGTATTTACATATTTGCCACTGTGCAGTAGAATCCGCATAGGTGTTCGAGTGTTCGAACCCTAATGCGTGAGAAATTGTAAGTAAACGCCGTATTTACATATCTGCCACTGTGCAGGAGAATCCGAATAGGTGTTCGAGTGTTCGAACCGTAATGCGTGAGAAATGGTAACTAAACGCCGTATTTACATATCTGCCACTGTGTAGGAGAATCCGTATAGGTGTTCGGGTGTTCGAACCCTAATGCGTGAGAAATGGTAAGTAAACGCCGTATTTACATATATGAGACTGTGCGGGACAATCCGTATAGGTGTTCGAGTGTTCGAAGCATAATGCGTGAGAAATGGTAAGTAAACGCCGTATTTACATATCTTCCACTGTGCAGGAGAATCCGTATAGGTGTTCGAGTGTTCGAGCCCTAATGCGTGGGAAATGGTAAGTATACACCGTATTTGCATATCTGCCACTGTGCAGTAGAATCCGTATAGGTGTTCGAGTGTTCGAAGCGTAATGCGTGAGAAATGGAAAGTAAACGCCGTATTTACGTATCTGCCACTGTGCAGGAGAATCCGTATAGGTGTTCGAGTGTTCGAACCCTAATGCGTGAAAAATGGTAAGTAAACGCCGTATTTACATATTTGCCACTGTGCAGTAGAATCCGCGTAGGTGTTCGAGTGTTCGAACCCTAATGCGTGAGAAATGGTAAGTAAACGCCGTATTTACATATCTGCCACTGTGCAGGAGAATCCGAATAGGTGTTCGAGTGGTCGAACCGTAATGCGTGAGAAATGGTAAGTAAACGCCGTATTTACATATCCGCCACTGTGCAGGAGAATCCGTATAGGTGTTCGGGTGTTTGAACCCTAATGCGTGAGAAATGGTAAGTAACGCCGTATTTACATATATGAGACTGTGCAGGAGAATCCGTATAGGTGTTGGAGTGTTCGAAGCGTAATGCGTGAGAAATGGTAAGTAAACGCCGTATTTACATATCTGCCACTGTGCAGGAGAATCCGTATAGGTGTTCGAGTGTTCGAACCCTAATGCGTGAAAAATGGTAAGTAAACGCCGTATTTACATATCTTCCACTGTGCAGGAGAATCCGTATAGGTGTTCGAGTATTCGAGCCCTAATGCGTGGGAAATGGTAAGTATACAACGTATTTGCATATCTGCCACTGTGCAGTAGAATCCGTATAGGTGTTCGAGTGTTCGAAGCGTAATGCGTGAGAAATGGTAAGTAAACGCCGTATTTACGTATCCGCCACTGTGCAAAAGAATCCGTATAGGTGTTCGAGTGTTCGAACCCTAATGCGTGAAAAATGGTAAGTAAACGCCGTATTTACATATTTGCCACTGTGCAGTAGAATCCGCGTAGGTGTTCGAGTGTTCGAACCCTAATGCGTGAGAAATGGTAAGTAAACGCCGTATTTACATATCTGCCACTGTGCAGGAGAATCCGAATAGGTGTTCGAGTGGTCGAACCGTAATGCGTGAGAAATGGTAAGTAAACGCCGTATTTACATATCCGCCACTGTGCAGGAGAATCCGTATAGGTGTTCGGGTGTTTGAACCCTAATGCGTGAGAAATGGTAAGTAACGCCGTATTTACATATATGAGACTGTGCAGGAGAATCCGTATAGGTGTTGGAGTGTTCGAAGCGTAATGCGTGAGAAATGGTAAGTAAACGCCGTATTTACATATCTGCCACTGTGCAGGAGAATCCGTATAGGTGTTCGAGTGTTCGAACCCTAATGCGTGGGAAATGGTAAGTCAACGCCGTATTTGCATATCTGCCACTGTGCAGTAGAATCCGTATAGGTGTTCGAGTGTTCGAAGCGTAATGCGTGAGAAATGGTAAGTAAACGTCGTATTTACGTATCTGCCACTGTGCAGGAGAATCCGTATAGGTGTTCGAGTGTTCGAACCCTAATGCGTGAGAAATGGTTAGTAAACGCCGTATTTACATATCTGCCACTGTGCAGTAGAATCCGTATAGGTGTTCGAGTGTTCGAAGCGTAATGCGTGAGAAATGGTAAGTAAACACCGTATTTACGTATCTGCCACTGTGCAGGAGAATCCGTATAGGTGGTCGAGTGTTTGAACCCTAATGCGTGAGAAATGGTTAGTAAACTCCGTATTTACATATCTGCCACTGTGCAGTAGAATCCGTATAGGTGTTCGAGTGTTTGAACCGTAATACGTGAGAAATGGTAAGTAAACGCCGTATTTACATATTTGCCACTGTGCTGGAGAATCTGTATAGGTGTTCGAGTGTTCGAAGCGTAATGCGTGAGAAATGGTAAGTAAACGCCGTATTTACATATCTGCCACTGTGCAGGAGAATCCGTATAGGTGTTTGAGTCTTCGAACCCTAATGCGTGAAAAATGGTAAGTAAACTCCGTATTTACATATTTGCCACTGTGCAGCAGAATCCGCATAGGTGTTCGAGTGTTCGAACCCTAATGCGTGAAAAATGGTAAGTAAACGCCGTATTTACATATTTGCCACTGTGCAGGAGAATCTGTATAGGTGTTCGAGTGTTCGAACCCTAATGCGTGAAAAATGGTAAGTAAACGCCGTATTTACATGTTTGCCACTGTGCAGTAGAATCCGCATAGGTGTTCGAGTGTTCGAACCCTAATGTGTGAGAAATTGTAAGTAAACGCCGTATTTACATATCTGGCACTGTGCAGGAGAATCCGAATAGGTGTTCGAGTGTTCGAACCGTAATGCGTGAGAAATGGTAAGTAAACGCCGTATTTACATATCTGCCACTGTGCAGGAGAATCCGTATATGTGTTCGAGTGTTCGAACCCTAATGCGTGAGAAATGGTAAGTAAACGCCGTATTTACATATATGAGACTGTGCAGGAGAATGCGTATAGGTGTTCGAGTGTTCGAAGCGTAATGCGTGAGAAATGGTAAGTAAACGCCGTATTTACATATCTTCCACTGTGCAGGAGAATCCGTATAGGTGTTCGAGTGTTCGAGCCCTAATGCGTGGGAAATGGTAAGTATACATCGTATTTGCATAACTGCCACTGTGCAGTAGAATCCGTATAGGTGTTCGAGTGTTCGAAGCGTAATGCGTGAGAAATGGTAAGTAAACGCCGTATTTACGTATCTGCCACTGTGCAGGAGAATCCGTATAGGTGTTCGAGTGTTCGAACCCTAATGCGTGAAAAATGGTAAGTAAACGCCGTATTTACATATTTGCCACTGTGCAGCAGAATCCACATAGGTATTCGAGTGTTCGAACCCTAATGCGTGAAAAATGGTAAGTAAACACCGTATTTACATATTTGCCACTGTGCAGGAGAATCCGTACAGGTGTTCGAGTGTTCGAACCCTAATGCGTGAAAAATGGTAAGTAAACGCCGTAGTTACATATTTGCCACTGTGCAGTAGAATCCGCATAGGTGTTCGAGTGTTCGAACCCTAATGCGTGAGAAATTGTAAGTAAACGCCGTATTTACATATCTGCCACTGTGCAGGGGAATCCGAATAGGTGTTCGAGTGTTCGAACCGTAATGCGTGAGAAATGGTAACTAATAGCCGTATTTACATATCTGCCACTGTGTAGGAGAATCCGTATAGGTGTTCAGGTGTTCGAACCCTAATGCGTGAGAAATGGTAAGTAAACGCCGTATTTACATATATGAGACTGTGCGGGACAATCCGTATAGGTGTTCGAGTGTTCGAAGCGTAATGCGTGAGAAATGGTAAGTAAACGCCGTATTTACATATCTTCCACTGTGCAGGAGAATCCGTATAGGTGTTCGAGTGTTCGAGCCCTAATGCGTGGGAAATGGTAAGTATACACCGTATTTGCATATCTGCCACTGTGCAGTAGAATCCGTACAGGTGTTCGAGTGTTCGAAGCGTAATGCGTGAGAAATGGTAAGTAAACGCCGTATTTACGTATCTGCCACTGTGCAGGAGAATCCGTATAGGTGTTCGAGTGTTCGAACCGTAATGCGTGAAAAATGGTAAGTAAACGCCGTATTTACATATTTGCCACTGTGCAGTAGAATCCGCGTAGGTGTTCGAGTGTTCGAACCCTAATGCGTGAGAAATTGTAAGTAAACGCCGTATTTACATATCTGCCACTGTGCAGGAGAATCCGAATAGGTGTTCGAGTGGTCGAACCGTAATGCGTGAGAAATGGTAAGTAAACGCCGTATTTACATATCCGCCACTGTGCAGGAGAATCCGTATAGGTGTTCGGGTGTTTGAACCCTAATGCGTGAGAAATGGTAAGTAACGCCGTATTTACATATATGAGACTGTGCAGGAGAATCCGTATAGGTGTTGGAGTGTTCGAAGCGTAATGCGTGAGAAATGGTAAGTAAACGCCGTATTTACATATCTGCCACTGTGCAGGAGAATCCGTATAGGTGTTCGAGTGTTCGAACCCTAATGCGTGGGAAATGGTAAGTCAACGCCGTATTTGCATATCTGCCACTGTGCAGTAGAATCCGTATAGGTGTTCGAGTGTTCGAAGCGTAATGCGTGAGAAATGGTAAGTAAACGTCATATTTACGTATCTGCCACTGTGCAGGAGAATCCGTATAGGTGTTCGAGTGTTCGAACCCTAATGCGTGAGAAATGGTTAGTAAACGCCGTATTTACATATCTGCCACTGTGCAGTAGAATCCGTATAGGTGTTCGAGTGTTCGAAGCGTAATGCGTGAGAAATGGTAAGTAAACACCGTATTTACGTATCTGCCACTGTGCAGGAGAATCCGTATAGGTGGTCGAGTGTTTGAACCCTAATGCGTGAGAAATGGTTAGTAAACTCCGTATTTACATATCTGCCACTGTGCAGTAGAATCCGTATAGGTGTTCGAGTGTTTGAACCGTAATGCGTGAGAAATGGTAAGTAAACGCCGTATTTACATATCTGCCACTGTGCTGGAGAATCTGTATAGGTGTTCGAGGGTTCGAAGCGTAATGCGTGAGAAATGGTAAGTAAACGCCGTATTTACATATCTGCCACTGTGCAGTAGAATCCGCATAGGTGTTTGAGTCTTCGAACCCTAATGCGTGAAAAATGGTAAGTAAACTCCGTATTTTGATATTTGCCACTGTGCAGAAGAATCCGCATAGGTGTTCGAGTGTTCGAACCCCAATGCGTGAAAAATGGTAAGTAAACGCCGTATTTACATATTTGCCACTGTGCAGGAGAATCTGTATAGGTGTTCGAGTGTTCGAACCCTAATGCGTGAAAAATGGTAAGTAAAACGCCGTATTTACATGTTTGCCACTGTGCAGTAGAATCCGCATAGGTGTTCGAGTGTTCGAACCCTAATGTGTGAGAAATTGTAAGTAAACGCCGTATTTACATATCTGCCACTGTGCAGGAGAATCCGAATAGGTGTTCGAGTGTTCGAACCGTAATGCGTGAGAAATGGTAAGTAAACGCCGTATTTACATATCTGCCACTGTGCAGGAGAATCCGTATATGTGTTCGAGTGTTCGAACCCTAATGCGTGAGAAATGGTAAGTAAACGCCGTATTTACATATATGAGACTGTGCAGGAGAATGCGTATAGGTGTTCGAGAGTTCGAAGCGTAATGCGTGAGAAATGGTAAGTAAACGCCGTATTTACATATCTTCCACTGTGCAGGAGAATCCGTATAGGTGTTCGAGTGTTCGAGCCCTAATGCGTGGGAAATGGTAAGTATACACCGTATTTGCATAACTGCCACTGTGCAGTAGAATCCGTATAGGTGTTCGAGTGTTCGAAGCGTAATGCGTGAGAAATGGTAAGTAAACGCCGTATTTACGTATCTGCCACTGTGCAGGAGAATCCGTATAGGTGTTCGAGTGTTCGAACCCTAATGCATGAAAAAATGGTAAGTAAACGCCGTATTTACATATTTGCCACTGTGCAGCAGAATCCACATAGGTATTCGAGTGTTCGAACCCTAATGCGTGAAAAATGGTAAGTAAACGCCGTATTTACATATTTGCCACTGTGCAGGAGAATCCGTATAGGTGTTCGAGTGTTCGAAACCCTAATGCGTGAAAAATGGTAAGTAAACGCCGTATTTACATATTTGCCACCGTGCAGTAGAATCCGCATAGGTGTTCGAGTGTTCGAACCCTAATGCGTGAGAAATTGTAAGTAAACGCCGTATTTACATATCTGCCACTGTGCAGGGGAATCCGAATAGGTGTTCGAGTGTTCGAACCGTAATGCGTGAGAAATGGTAAGTAAACGCCGTATTTACATATATGAGACTGTGCGGGACAATCCGTATAGGTGTTCGAGTGTTCGAAGCGTAATGCGTGAGAAATGGTAAGTAAACGCCGTATTTACATATCTTCCACTGCGCAGAAGAATCCGTATAGGTGTTCGAGGGTTCGAACCCTAATGCGTGGGAAATGGTAAGTATACACCGTATTTGCATATCTGCAACTGTGCAGTAGAATCCGTACAGGTGTTCGAGTGTTCGAAGCGTAATGCGTGAGAAATGGTAAGTAAACGCCGTATTTACATATCTGCCACTGTGCAGGGAGAATCCGTATAGGTGTTCGAGTGTTCGAACCCTAATGCGTGGGAAATGGTAAGTCAACGCCGTATTTGCATATCTGCCACTGTGCAGTAGAATCCGTATAGGTGTTCGAGTGTTCGAAGCGTAATGCGTGAGAAATGGTAAGTAAACGTCATATTTACGTATCTGCCACTGTGCAGGAGAATCCGTATAGGTGTTCGAGTGTTCGAACCCTAATGCGTGAGAAATGGTTAGTAAACGCCGTATTTACATATCTGCCACTGTGCAGTAGAATCCGTATAGGTGTTCGAGTGTTCGAAGCGTAATGCGTGAGAAATGGTAAGTAAACACCGTATTTACGTATCTGCCACTGTGCAGGAGAATCCGTATAGGTGGTCGAGTGTTTGAACCCTAATGCGTGAGAAATGGTTAGTAAACTCCGTATTTACATATCTGCCACTGTGCAGTAGAATCCGTATAGGTGTTCGAGTGTTTGAACCGTAATGCGTGAGAAATGGTAAGTAAACGCCGTATTTACATATCTGCCACTGTGCTGCAGAATCTGTATAGGTGTTCGAGGGTTCGAAGCGTAATGCGTGAGAAATGGTAAGTAAACGCCGTATTTACATATCTGCCACTGTGCAGTAGAATCCGCATAGGTGTTTGAGTCTTCGAACCCTAATGCGTGAAAAATGGTAAGTAAACTCCGTATTTTGATATTTGCCACTGTGCAGAAGAATCCGCATAGGTGTTCGAGTGTTCGAACCCCAATGCGTGAAAAATGGTAAGTAAACGCCGTATTTACATATTTGCCACTGTGCAGGAGAATCTGTATAGGTGTTCGAGTGTTCGAACCCTAATGCGTGAAAAATGGTAAGTAAACGCCGTATTTACATGTTTGCCACTGTGCAGTAGAATCCGCATAGGTGTTCGAGTGTTCGAACCCTAATGTGTGAGAAATTGTAAGTAAACGCCGGTATTTACATATCTGCCACTGTGCAGGAGAATCCGAATAGGTGTTCGAGTGTTCGAACCGTAATGCGTGAGAAATGGTAAGTAAACGCCGTATTTACATATCTGCCACTGTGCAGGAGAATCCGTATATGTGTTCGAGTGTTCGAACCCTAATGCGTGAGAAATGGTAAGTAAACGCCGTATTTACATATATGAGACTGTGCAGGAGAATGCGTATAGGTGTTCGAGAGTTCGAAGCGTAATGCGTGAGAAATGGTAAGTAAACGCCGTATTTACATATCTTCCACTGTGCAGGAGAATCCGTATAGGTGTTCGAGTGTTCGAGCCCTAATGCGTGGGAAATGGTAAGTATACACCGTATTTGCATAACTGCCACTGTGCAGTAGAATCCGTATAGGTGTTCGAGTGTTCGAAGCGTAATGCGTGAGAAATGGTAAGTAAACGCCGTATTTACGTATCTGCCACTGTGCAGGAGAATCCGTATAGGTGTTCGAGTGTTCGAACCCTAATGCATGAAAAATGGTAAGTAAACGCCGTATTTACATATTTGCCACTGTGCAGCAGAATCCACATAGGTATTCGAGTGTTCGAACCCTAATGCGTGAAAAATGGTAAGTAAACGCCGTATTTACATATTTGCCACTGTGCAGGAGAATCCGTATAGGTGTTCGAGTGTTCGAACCCTAATGCGTGAAAAATGGTAAGTAAACGCCGTATTTACATATTTGCCACCGTGCAGTAGAATCCGCATAGGTGTTCGAGTGTTCGAACCCTAATGCGTGAGAAATTGTAAGTAAACGCCGTATTTACATATCTGCCACTGTGCAGGGGAATCCGAATAGGTGTTCGAGTGTTCGAACCGTAATGCGTGAGAAATGGTAAGTAAACGCCGTATTTACATATATGAGACTGTGCGGGACAATCCGTATAGGTGTTCGAGTGTTCGAAGCGTAATGCGTGAGAAATGGTAAGTAAACGCCGTATTTACATATCTTCCACTGCGCAGGAGAATCCGTATAGGTGTTCGAGGGTCCGAACCCTAATGCGTGGGAAATGGTAAGTATACACCGTATTTGCATATCTGCAACTGTGCAGTAGAATCCGTACAGGTGTTCGAGTGTTCGAAGCGTAATGCGTGAGAAATGGTAAGTAAACGCCGTATTTACGTATCTGCCACTGTGCAGGAGAATCCGTATAGGTGTTCGAGTGTTCGAACCCTAATGCGTGAAAAATGGTAAGTAAACGCCGTATTTACATATTTGCCACTGTGCAGTAGAATCCGCGTAGGTGTTCGAGTGTTCGAACCCTAATGCGTGAGAATTGGTAAGTAAACGCCGTATTTACATATCTGCCACTGTGCAGGAGAATCCGAATAGGTGTTCGAGTGGTCGAACCGTAATGCGTGAGAAATGGTAAGTAAACGCCGTATTTACATATCCGCCACTGTGCAGGAGAATCCGTATAGGTGTTCGGGTGTTTGAACCCTAATGCGTGAGAAATGGGAAGTAAACGCCGTATTTACATATATGAGACTGTGCAGGAGAATCCGCATAGGTGTTGGAGTATTCGAAGCGTAATGCGTGAGAAATGGTAAGTAAACGCCGTATTTACATATCTGCCACTGTGCAGGAGAATCCGTATAGGTGTTCGAGTGTTCGAACCCTAATGCGTGGGAAATGGTAAGTCAACGCCGTATTTGCATATCTGCCACTGTGCAGTAGAATCCGTATAGGTGTTCGAGTGTTCGAAGCGTAATGCGTGAGAAATGGTAAGTAAACGCCGTATTTACGTATCTGCCACTGTGCAGGAGAATCCGTATAGGTGTTCGAGTGTTCGAACCCTAATGCGTGAGAAATGGTTAGTAAACGCCGTATTTACATATCTGCCACTGTGCAGTAGAATCCGTATAGGTGTTCGAGTGTTCGAAGCGTAATGCGTGAGAAATGTTAAGTAAACGCCGTATTTACGTATCTGCCACTGTGCAGGAGAATCCGTATAGGTGGTCTAGTGTTCGAACCCTAATGCGTGAGAAATGGTTAGTAAACTCCGTATTTACATATCTGCCACTGTGCAGTAGAATCCGTATAGGTGTTCGAGTGTTCGAAGCGTAATGCGTGAGAAATGGTAAGTAAACGCCGTATTTACGTATCTGCCACTGTGCAGGAGAATCCGTATAGGTGTTCGAGTGTTCGAACCCTAATGCGTGAAAAATGGTAAGTAAACGCCGTATTTACATATTTGCCACTGGGCAGCAGAATCCGCATAGGTGTTCGAGCGTGCAAACCCTAATGCGTGCGAAATGGTTAGTAAACGCCGTATTTACATATCTGCCACTGTGCAGGAGAATCTGTATAGGTGTTCGAGTGTTCGAACCCTAATGCGTGAAAAATGGTAAGTAAACGCCGTATTTACATATTTGCCACTGTGCAGTAGAATCCGCATAGGTGTTCGAGTGTTCGAACCCTAATGCGTGAGAAATGGTAAGTAAACGCCGTATTTACGTATCTGCCACTGTGCAGGAGAATCCGTATAGGTGTTCGAGTGTTCGAACCCTAATGCGTGAAAAATGGTAAGTAAACGCCGTATTTACATATTTGCCACTATGCAGTAGAATCCGCGTAGGTGTTCGAGTGTTCGAACCCTAATGCGTGAGAAATGGTAAGTAAACGCCGTATTTATATATCTGCCACTGTGCAGGAGAATCCGAATAGGTGTTCGAGTGGTCGAACCGTAATGCGTGAGAAATGGTAAGTAAACGCCGTATTTACATATCCGCCACTGTGCAGGAGAATCCGTATAGGTGTTCGGGTGTTTGAACCCTAATGCGTGAGAAATGGTAAGTAACGCCGTATTTACATATATGAGACTGTGCAGGAGAATCCGTATAGGTGTTGCAGTGTTCGAAGCGTAATGCGTGAGAAATGGTAAGTAAACGCCGTATTTACATATCTGCCACTGTGCAGGAGAATCCGTATAGGTGTTCGAGTGTTCGAACCCTAATGCGTGGGAAATGGTAAGTCAACGCCGTATTTGCATATCTGCCACTGTGCAGTAGAATCCGTATAGGTGTTCGAGTGTTCGAAGCGTAATGCGTGAGAAATGGTAAGTAAACGCCGTATTTACGTATCTGCCACTGTGCAGGAGAATCCGTATAGGTGTTCGAGTGTTCGAACCCTAATGCGTGAAAAATTGTAAGTAAACGCCGTATTTACATATTTGCCACTGTGCAGCAGAATCCACATAGGTATTCGAGTGTTCGAACCCTAATGCGTGAAAAATGGTAAGTAAACGTCGTATTTACATATTTGCCACTGTGCAGGAGAATCCGTATAGGTGTTCGAGTGTTCGAACCCTAATGCGTGAAAAATGGTAAGTAAACGCCGTATTTACATATTTGCCACTGTGCAGTAGAATCCGCATAGTTGTTCGAGTGTTCGAACCCTAATGCGTGAGAAATTGTAAGCAAACGCCGTATTTACATATCTGCCACTGTGCAGGAGAATCCGAATAGGTGTTCGAGTGTTCGAACCGTAATGCGTGAGAAATGGTAACTAAACGCCGTATTTACATATCTGCCACTGTGTAGGAGAATCCGTATAGGTGTTCAGGTGTTCGAACCCTAACGCGTGAGAAATGGTAAGTAAACGCCGTATTTACATATATGAGACTGTGCGGGACAATCCGTATAGGTGTTCGAGTGTTCGAAGCGTAATTCGTGAGAAATGGTAAGTAAACGCCGTATTTACATATCTTCCACTGTGCAGGAGAATCCGTATAGGTGTTCGAGTGTTCGAGCCATAATGCGTGGGAAATGGTAAGTATACACCGTATTTGCATATCTGCCACTGTGCAGTAGAATCCGTATAGGTGTTCGAGTGTTCGACGCGTAATGCGTGAGAAATGGTAAGTAAACGCCGTATTTACGTATCTGCCACTGTGCAGGAGAATCCGTATAGGTGTTCGAGTGTTCGAACCCTAATGCGTGAAAAATGGTAAGTAAAAGCCGTATTTACATATTTGCCACTGTGCAGTAGAATCCGCGTAGGTGTTCGAGTGTTCGAACCCTAATGCGTGAGAAATGGTAAGTAAACGCCGTATTTACATATCCGCCACTGTGCAGGAGAATCCGTATAGGTGTTCGGGTGTTTGAACCCTAATGCGTGAGAAATGGTAAGTAAACGCCGTATTTACATATATGAGACTGTGCAGGAGAATCCGTATAGGTGTTCGAGTGTTCGAACCCTAATGCGTGAAAAATGGTAAGTAAACGCCGTATTTACATATTTGCCACTGTGCAGCAGAATCCGCATAGGTGTTCGAGCGTCCAAACCCTAATGCGTGAGAAATGGTTAGTAAACGCCGTATTTACATATCTGCCACTGTGCAGGAGAATCCGAATAGGTGTTCGAGTGGTCGAACCGTAATGCGTGAGAAATGGTAAGTAAACGCCGTATTTACATATCCGCCACTGTGCAGGAGAATCCGTATAGGTGTTCGGGTGTTTGAACCCTAATGCGTGAGAAATGGTAAGTAAACGCCGTATTTACATATATGAGACTGTGCAGGAGAATCCGTATAGGTGTTCGAGTGTTCGAACCCTAATGCGTGAAAAATGGTAAGTAAACGCCGTATTTACATATTTGCCACTGTGCAGCAGAATCCGCATAGGTGTTCGAGCGTCCAAACCCTAATGCGTGAGAAATGGTTAGTAAACGCCGTATTTACATATCTGCCACTGTGCAGGAGAATCCGTATAGGTGTTCGAGTGTTCGAACCCTAATGCGTGAAAAATGGTAAGTAAACGCCGTATTTACATATTTGCCACTGTGCAGTAGAATCCGCATAGGTGTTCGAGTGTTCGAACCCTAATGCGTGAGAAATGGTAAGTAAACGCCGTCTTTACGTATCTGCCACTGTGCAGGAGAATCCGTATAGGTGTTCGAGTGTTCGAACCCTAATGCGTGAGAAATGGTTAGTAAACGCCGTATTTACATATCTGCCACTGTGCAGTAGAATCCGTATAGGTGTTCGAGTGTTCGAAGCGTAATGCGTGAGAAATGTTAAGTAAACGCCGTATTTACGTATCTGCCACTGTGCAGGAGAATCCGTATAGGTGGTCGAGTGTTCGAACCCTAATGCGTGAGAAATGGTTAGTAAACTCCGTATTTACATATCTGCCACTGTGCAGTAGAATCCGTATAGGTGTTCGAGTGTTCGAACCGTAATGCGTGAGAAATGGTAAGTAAACGCCGTATTTACATATCTGCCACTGTGCTGGAGAATCTGTATAGGTGTTCGAGTGTTCGAAGCGTAATGCGTGAGAAATGGTAAGTAAACGCCGTATTTACATATCTGCCACTGTGCAGGAGAATCCGTATAGGTGTTCGAGTCTTCGAACCCTAATGCGTGAAAAATGGTAAGTAAACGCCGTATTTACATATTTGCCACTGTGCAGCAGAATCCGCATAGGTGTTCGAGTGTTCGAACCCTAATGCGTGAAAAATGGTAAGTAAACGCCGTATTTACATATTTGCCACTGTGCAGGAGAATCTGTATAGGTGTTCGAGTGTTCGAACCCTAATGCGTGAAAAATGGTAAGTAAACGCCGTATTTACATGTTTGCCACTGTGCAGTAGAATCCGCATAGGTGTTCGAGTGTTCGAACCCTAATGCGTGAGAAATTGTAAGTAAACGCCGTATTTACATATCTGCCACTGCGCAGCAGAATCCGAATAGGTGTTCGAGTGTTCGAACCGTAATGCGTGAGAAATGGTAAGTAAACGCCGTATTTACATATTTGCCACTGTGCAGGAGAATCCGTTATAGGTGTTCGAGTGTTCGAACCCTAATGCGTGAAAAATGGTAAGTAAACGCCGTATTTACATATTTGCCACTGTGCAGTAGAATCCGCATAGGTGTTCGAGTGTTCGAACCCTAATGCGTGAGAAATTGTAAGCAAACGCCGTATTTACATATCTGCCACTGTGCAGGAGAATCCGAATAGGTGTTCGAGTGTTCGAACCGTAATGCGTGAGAAATGGTAACTAAACGCCGTATTTACATATCTGCCACTGTGTAGGAGAATCCGTATAGGTGTTCAGGTGTTCGAACCCTAACGCGTGAGAAATGGTAAGTAAACGCCGTATTTACATATATGAGACTGTGCGGGACAATCCGTATAGGTGTTCGAGTGTTCGAAGCGTAATTCGTGAGAAATGGTAAGTAAACGCCGTATTTACATATCTTCCACTGTGCAGGAGAATCCGTATAGGTGTTCGAGTGTTCGAGCCATAATGCGTGGGAAATGGTAAGTATACACCGTATTTGCATATCTGCCACTGTGCAGTAGAATCCGTATAGGTGTTCGAGTGTTCGACGCGTAATGCGTGAGAAATGGTAAGTAAACGCCGTATTTACGTATCTGCCACTGTGCAGGAGAATCCGTATAGGTGTTCGAGTGTTCGAACCCTAATGCGTGAAAAATGGTAAGTAAAAGCCGTATTTACATATTTGCCACTGTGCAGTAGAATCCGCGTAGGTGTTCGAGTGTTCGAACCCTAATGCGTGAGAAATGGTAAGTAAACGCCGTATTTACATATCCGCCACTGTGCAGGAGAATCCGTATAGGTGTTCGGGTGTTTGAACCCTAATGCGTGAGAAATGGTAAGTAAACGCCGTATTTACATATATGAGACTGTGCAGGAGAATCCGTATAGGTGTTCGAGTGTTCGAACCCTAATGCGTGAAAAATGGTAAGTAAACGCCGTATTTACATATTTGCCACTGTGCAGCAGAATCCGCATAGGTGTTCGAGCGTCCAAACCCTAATGCGTGAGAAATGGTTAGTAAACGCCGTATTTACATATCTGCCACTGTGCAGGAGAATCCGAATAGGTGTTCGAGTGGTCGAACCGTAATGCGTGAGAAATGGTAAGTAAACGCCGTATTTACATATCCGCCACTGTGCAGGAGAATCCGTATAGGTGTTCGGGTGTTTGAACCCTAATGCGTGAGAAATGGTAAGTAAACGCCGTATTTACATATATGAGACTGTGCAGGAGAATCCGTATAGGTGTTCGAGTGTTCGAACCCGAATGCGTGAAAAATGGTAAGTAAACGCCGTATTTACATATTTGCCACTGTGCAGCAGAATCCGCATAGGTGTTCGAGCGTCCAAACCCTAATGCGTGAGAAATGGTTAGTAAACGCCGTATTTACATATCTGCCACTGTGCAGGAGAATCCGTATAGGTGTTCGAGTGTTCGAACCCTAATGCGTGAAAAATGGTAAGTAAACGCCGTATTTACATATTTGCCACTGTGCAGTAGAATCCGCATAGGTGTTCGAGTGTTCGAACCCTAATGCGTGAGAAATGGTAAGTAAACGCCGTCTTTACGTATCTGCCACTGTGCAGGAGAATCCGTATAGGTGTTCGAGTGTTCGAACCCTAATGCGTGAGAAATGGTTAGTAAACGCCGTATTTACATATCTGCCACTGTGCAGTAGAATCCGTATAGGTGTTCGAGTGTTCGAAGCGTAATGCGTGAGAAATGTTAAGTAAACGCCGTATTTACGTATCTGCCACTGTGCAGGAGAATCCGTATAGGTGGTCGAGTGTTCGAACCCTAATGCGTGAGAAATGGTTAGTAAACTCCGTATTTACATATCTGCCACTGTGCAGTAGAATCCGTATAGGTGTTCGAGTGTTCGAACCGTAATGCGTGAGAAATGGTAAGTAAACGCCGTATTTACATATCTGCCACTGTGCTGGAGAATCTGTATAGGTGTTCGAGTGTTCGAAGCGTAATGCGTGAGAAATGGTAAGTAAACGCCGTATTTACATATCTGCCACTGTGCAGGAGAATCCGTATAGGTGTTCGAGTCTTCGAACCCTAATGCGTGAAAAATGGTAAGTAAACGCCGTATTTACATATTTGCCACTGTGCAGCAGAATCCGCATAGGTGTTCGAGTGTTCGAACCCTAATGCGTGAAAAATGGTAAGTAAACGCCGTATTTACATATTTGCCACTGTGCAGGAGAATCTGTATAGGTGTTCGAGTGTTCGAACCCTAATGCGTGAAAAATGGTAAGTAAACGCCGTATTTACATGTTTGCCACTGTGCAGTAGAATCCGCATAGGTGTTCGAGTGTTCGAACCCTAATGCGTGAGAAATTGTAAGTAAACGCCGTATTTACATATCTGCCACTGCGCAGCAGAATCCGAATAGGTGTTCGAGTGTTCGAACCGTAATGCGTGAGAAATGGTAAGTAAACGCCGTATTTACATATTTGCCACTGTGCAGGAGAATCCGTATAGGTGTTCGAGTGTTCGAACCCTAATGCGTGAAAAATGGTAAGTAAACGCCGTATTTACATATTTGCCACTGTGCAGTAGAATCCGCATAGGTGTTCGAGTGTTCGAACCCTAATGCGTGAGAAATTGTAAGCAAACGCCGTATTTACATATCTGCCACTGTGCAGGAGAATCCGAATAGGTGTTCGAGTGTTCGAACCGTAATGCGTGAGAAATGGTAACTAAACGCCGTATTTACATATCTGCCACTGTGTAGGAGAATCCGTATAGGTGTTCAGGTGTTCGAACCCTAACGCGTGAGAAATGGTAAGTAAACGCCGTATTTACATATATGAGACTGTGCGGGACAATCCGTATAGGTGTTCGAGTGTTCGAAGCGTAATTCGTGAGAAATGGTAAGTAAACGCCGTATTTACATATCTTCCACTGTGCAGGAGAATCCGTATAGGTGTTCGAGTGTTCGAGCCATAATGCGTGGGAAATGGTAAGTATACACCGTATTTGCATATCTGCCACTGTGCAGTAGAATCCGTATAGGTGTTCGAGTGTTCGACGCGTAATGCGTGAGAAATGGTAAGTAAACGCCGTATTTACGTATCTGCCACTGTGCAGGAGAATCCGTATAGGTGTTCGAGTGTTCGAACCCTAATGCGTGAAAAATGGTAAGTAAAAGCCGTATTTACATATTTGCCACTGTGCAGTAGAATCCGCGTAGGTGTTCGAGTGTTCGAACCCTAATGCGTGAGAAATGGTAAGTAAACGCCGTATTTACATATCCGCCACTGTGCAGGAGAATCCGTATAGGTGTTCGGGTGTTTGAACCCTAATGCGTGAGAAATGGTAAGTAAACGCCGTATTTACATATATGAGACTGTGCAGGAGAATCCGTATAGGTGTTCGAGTGTTCGAACCCTAATGCGTGAAAAATGGTAAGTAAACGCCGTATTTACATATTTGCCACTGTGCAGCAGAATCCGCATAGGTGTTCGAGCGTCCAAACCCTAATGCGTGAGAAATGGTTAGTAAACGCCGTATTTACATATCTGCCACTGTGCAGGAGAATCCGAATAGGTGTTCGAGTGGTCGAACCGTAATGCGTGAGAAATGGTAAGTAAACGCCGTATTTACATATCCGCCACTGTGCAGGAGAATCCGTATAGGTGTTCGGGTGTTTGAACCCTAATGCGTGAGAAATGGTAAGTAAACGCCGTATTTACATATATGAGACTGTGCAGGAGAATCCGTATAGGTGTTCGAGTGTTCGAACCCTAATGCGTGAAAAATGGTAAGTAAACGCCGTATTTACATATTTGCCACTGTGCAGCAGAATCCGCATAGGTGTTCGAGCGTCCAAACCCTAATGCGTGAGAAATGGTTAGTAAACGCCGTATTTACATATCTGCCACTGTGCAGGAGAATCCGTATAGGTGTTCGAGTGTTCGAACCGTAATGCGTGAAAAATGGTAAGTAAACGCCGTATTTACATATTTGCCACTGTGCACTAGAATCCGCATAGGTGTTCGAGTGTTCGAACCCTAATGCGTGAGAAATGGTAAGTAAACGCCGTCTTTACGTATCTGCCACTGTGCAGGAGAATCCGTATAGGTGTTCGAGTGTTCGAACCCTAATGCGTGAGAAATGGTTAGTAAACTCCGTATTTACATATCTGCCACTGTGCAGTAGAATCCGTATAGGTGTTCGAGTGTTCGAACCGTAATGCGTGAGAAATGGTAAGTAAACGCCGTATTTACATATCTGCCACTGTGCTGGAGAATCTGTATAGGTGTTCGAGTGTTCGAAGCGTAATGCGTGAGAAATGGTAAGTAAACGCCGTATTTACATATCTGCCACTGTGCAGGAGAATCCGTATAGGTGTTCGAGTCTTCGAACCCTAATGCGTGAAAAATGGTAAGTAAACGCCGTATTTACATATTTGCCACTGTGCAGCAGAATCCGCATAGGTGTTCGAGTGTTCGAACCCTAATGCGTGAAAAATGGTAAGTAAACGCCGTATTTACATATTTGCCACTGTGCAGGAGAATCTGTATAGGTGTTCGAGTGTTCGAACCCTAATGCGTGAAAAATGGTAAGTAAACGCCGTATTTACATGTTTGCCACTGTGCAGTAGAATCCGCATAGGTGTTCGAGTGTTCGAACCCTAATGCGTGAGAAATTGTAAGTAAACGTCGTATTTACATATCTGCCACTGCGCAGCAGAATCCGAATAGGTGTTCGAGTGTTCGAACCGTAATGCGTGAGAAATGGTAAGTAAACGCCGTATTTACATATTTGCCACTGTGCAGCAGAATCCGCATAGGTGTTCGAGTGTTCGAACCCTAATGCGTGAAAAATGGTAAGTAAACGCCGTATTTACATATTTGCCACTGTGCAGGAGAATCTGTATAGGTGTTCGAGTGTTCGAACCCTAATGCTTGAAAAATGGTAAGTAAACGCCGTATTTACATGTTTGCCACTGTGCAGTAGAATCCGCATAGGTGTTCGAGTGTTCGAACCCTAATGCGTGAGAAATTGTAAGTAAACGCCGTATTTACATATCTACCACTGTGCAGGAGAATCCGAATAGGTGTTCGAGTGTTCGAACCGTAATGCGTGACAAATGGTAAGTAAACGCCGTATTTACATATCTGCCACTGTGCAGGAGAATCCGTATATGTGTTCGAGTGTTCGAACCCTAATGCGTGAGAAATGGTAAGTAAACGCCGTATTTACATATATGAGACTGTGCAGGAGAATCCGTATAGGTGTTCGAGTGTTCGAAGCGTAATGCGTGAGAAATGGTAAGTAAACGCCGTATTTACATATCTTCCACTGTGCAGGAGAATCCGTATAGGTGTTCGAGTGTTCGACCCCTAAGACGCGGGAAATGGTAAGTATACACCGTATTTGCATATCTGCCACTGTGCAGTAGAATCCGTATAGGTGTTCGAGTGTTCGAAGCGTAATGCGTGAGAAATGGTAAGTAAACGCCGTATTTACGTATCTGCCACTGTGCAGGAGAATCCGTATAGGTGTTCGAGTGTTCGAACCCTAATGCGTGAAAAATGGTAAGTAAACGCCGTATTTACATATTTGCCACTGTGCAGCAGAATCCGCATAGGTGTTCGAGCGTTCAAACCCTAATGCGTGAGAAATGGTTAGTAAACGCCGTATTTACATATCTGCCACTGGGCAGGAGAATCCGTATAGGTGTTCGAGTGTTCGAACCCTAATGCGTGAAAAATGGTAAGTAAACGCCGTATTTACATATTTGCCACTGTGCAGTAGAATCCGCATAGGTGTTCGAGTGTTCGAACCCTAATGCGTGAGAAATGGTAAGTAAACGCCGTCTTTACGTATCTGCCACTGTGCAGGAGAATCCGTATAGGTGTTCGAGTGTTCGAACCCTAATGCGTGAAAAATGGTAAGTAAACGCCGTATTTACATATTTGCCACTATGCAGTAGAATCCGCGTAGGTGTTCGAGTGTTCGAACCCTAATGCGTGAGAAATGGTAAGTAAACGCCGTATTTACATATCTGCCACTGTGCAGGAGAATCCGAATAGGTGTTCGAGTGGTCGAACCGTAATGCGTGAGAAATGGTAAGTAAACGCCGTATTTACATATCCGCCACTGTGCAGGAGAATCCGTATAGGGGTTCGGGTGTTTGAACCCTAATGCGTGAGAAATGGTAAGTAACGCCATATTTACATATATGAGACTGTGCAGGAGAATCCGTATAGGTGTTGGAGTGTTCGAAGCGTAATGCGTGAGAAATGGTAAGTAAACGCCGTATTTACATATCTGCCACTGTACAGGAGAATCCGTATAGGTGTTAGAGTGTTCGAACCCTAATGCGTGGGAAATGGTAAGTCAACGCCGTATTTGCATATCTGCCACTGTGCAGTAGAATCCGTATAGGTGTTCGAGTGTTCGAAGCGTAATGCGTGAGAAATGGTAAGTAAACGCCGTATTTACGTATCTGCCACTGTGCAGGAGAATCCGTATAGGTGTTCGAGTGTTCGAACCCTAATGCGTGAGAAATGGTTAGTAAACGCCGTATTTGCATATCTGCCACTGTGCAGTAGAATCCGTATAGGTGTTCGAGTGTTCGAAGCATAATGCGTGAGAAATGGTAAGTAAACGCCGTATTTACGTATCTGCCACTGTGCAGGAGAATCCGTATAGGTGGTCGAGTGTTCGAACCCTAATGCGTGAGAAATGGTTAGTAAACTCCGTATTTACATATCTGCCACTGTGCAGTAGAATCCGTATAGGTGTTCGAGTGTTCGAACCGTAATGCGTGAGAAATGGTAAGTAAACGCCGTATTTACATATCTGCCACTGTGCTGGAGAATCTGTATAGGTGTTCGAGTGTTCGAAGCGTAATGCGTGAGAAATGGTAAGTAAACGCCGTATTTACATATCTGCCACTGTGCAGGAGAATCCGTATAGGTGTTTGAGTCTTCGAACCCTAATGCGTGAAAAATGGTAAGTAAACTCCGTATTTACATATTTGCCACTGTGCAGCAGAATCCGCATAGGTGTTCGAGTGTTCGAACCCTAATGCGTGAAAAATGGTAAGTAAACGCCGTATTTACATATTTGCCACTGTGCAGGAGAATCTGTATAGGTGTTCGAGTGTTCGAACCCTAATGCGTGAAAAATGGTAAGTAAACGCCGTATTTACATGTTTGCCACTGTGCAGTAGAATCCGCATAGGTGTTCGAGTGTTCGAACCCTAATGCGTGAGAAATTGTAAGTAAACGCCGTATTTACATATCTGCCACTGTGCAGGAGAATCCGAATAGGTGTTCGAGTGTTCGAACCGTAATGCGTGAGAAATGGTAAGTAAACGCCGTATTTACATATCTGCCACTGTGCAGGAGAATCCGTATATGTGTTCGAGTGTTCGAACCCTAATGCGTGAGAAATGGTAAGTAAACGCCGTATTTACATATATGAGACTGTGTAGGAGAATCCGCATAGGTGTTCGATTGTTCGAAGCGTAATGCGTGAGAAATGGTAAGTAAACGCCGTATTTACATATCTTCCACTGTGCAGGAGAATCCGCATAGGTGTTCGAGTGTTCGAGCCCTAATGCGTGGGAAATGGTAAGTATACACCGTATTTGCATATCTGCCACTGTGCAGTAGAATCCGGATAGGTGTTCGAGTGTTCGAAGCGTAATGCGTGAGAAATGGTAAGTAAACGCCGTATTTACGTATCTGCCACTGTGCAGGAGAATCCGTATAGGTGTTCGAGTGTTCGAACCCTAATGCGTGAAAAATAGTAAGTAAACGCCGTATTTACATATTTGCCACTGTGCAGTAGAATCTGCATAGGTGTTCGAGTGTTCGAACCCTAATGCGTGAGAAATTGTAAGTAAACGCCGTATTTACATATCTGCCACTGTGCAGGAGAATCCGAATAGGTGTTCGAGTGTTCGAACCGTAATGCGTGAGAAATGGTAACTAAACGCCGTATTTACATATCTGCCACTGTGTAGGAGAATCCGTATAGGTGTTCAGGTGTTCGAACCTTAATGCGTCAGAAATGGTAAGTAAACGCCGTATTTACATATATGAGACTGTGCGGGACAATCCGTATAGGTGTTCGAGTGTTCGAAGCGTAATGCGTGAGAAATGGTAAGTAAACGCCGTATTTACATATCTTCCACTGTGCAGGAGAATCCGTATAGGTGTTCGAGTGTTCGAGCCTTAATGCGTGGGAAATGGTAAGTATACACCGTATTTGCATATCTGCCACTGTGCAGTAGAATCCGTATAGGTGTTCGAGTGTTCGAAGCGTAATGCGTAAGAAATGGTGAGTAAACGCCGTAATTACGTATCTGCCACTGTGCAGGAGAATCCGTATAGGTGTTCGAGTGTTCGAACCCTAATGCGTGAAAAATGGTAAGTAAACGCCGTATTTACATATTTGCCACTGTGCAGTAGAATCCGCGTAGGTGTTCGAGTGTTCGAACCCTAATGCGTGAGAAATGGTAAGTAAACGCCGTATTTACATATCTGCCACTGTGCAGGAGAATCCGAATAGGTGTTCGAGTGGTCGAACCGTAATGCGTGAGAAATGGTAAGTAAACGCCGTATTTACATATCCACCACTGTGCAGGAGAATCCGTATAGGTGTTCGGGTGTTTGAACCCTAATGCGTGAGAAATGGTAAGTAAACGCCGTATTTACATATATGAGACTGTGCAGGAGAATCCGTATAGGTGTTGGAGTGTTCGAAGCGTAATGCGTGAGAAATGGTAAGTAAACGCCGTATTTACATATCTGCCACTGTGCAGGAGAATCCGTATAGGTGTTCGAGTGTTCGAACCCTAATGCGTGGGAAATGGTAAGTCAACGCCGTATTTGCATATCTGCCACTATGCAGTAGAATCCGTATAGGTGTTCGAGTGTTCGAAGCGTAATGCGTGAGAAATGGTAAGTAAACGCCGTATTTACGTATCTGCCACTGTGCAGGAGAATCCGTATAGGTGTTCGAGTGTTCGAACCCTAATGCGTGAGAAATGGTTAGTAAACGCCGTATTTACATATCTGCCACTGTGCAGTAGAATCCGTATAGGTGTTCGAGTGTTCGAAGCGTAATGCGTGAGAAATGGTAAGTAAACGCCGTATTTACGTATCTGCCACTGTGCAGGAGAATCCGTATAGGTGGTCGAGTGTTCGAACCCTAATGCGTGAGAAATGGTTAGTAAACTCCGTATTTACATATCTGCCACTGTGCAGTAGAATCCGTATAGGTGTTCGAGTGTTCGAACCGTAATGCGTGAGAAATGGTAAGTAAACGCCGTATTTACATATCTGCCACTGTGCTGGAGAATCTGTATAGGTGTTCGAGTGTTCGAAGCGTAATGCGTGAGAAATGGTAAGTAAACGCCGTATTTACATATCTGCCACTGTGCAGGAGAATCCGTATAGGTGTTTTAGTCTTCGAACCCTACTGCGTGAAAAATGGTAAGTAAACTCCGTATTTACATATTTGCCACTGTGCAGCAGAATCCGCATAGGTGTTCGAGTGTTCGAACCCTAATGCGTGAAAAATGGTAAGTAAATGCCGTATTTACATATTTGCCACTGTGCAGGAGAATCTGTATAGGTGTTCGAGTGTTCGAACCCTAATGCGTGAAAAATGGTAAGTAAACGCCGTATTTACAGGTTTGCCACTGTGCAGTAGAATCCGCATAGTTGTTCGAGTGTTCGAACCCTAATGCGTGAGAAATTGTAAGTAAACGCCGTATTTACATATCTGCCACTGTGCAGGAGAATCCGAATAGCTGTTCGAGTGTTCGAACCGTAATGCGTGAGAAATGGTAAGTAAACGCCGTATTTACATATCTGCCACTGTGCAGGAGAATCCGTATAGGTGTTTGAGTCTTCGAACCCTAATGCGTGAAAAATGGTAAGTAAACTCCGTATTTACATATTTGCCACTGTGCAGCAGAATCCGCATAGGTGTTCGAGTGTTCGAACCCTAATGCGTGAAAAATGGTAAGTAAACGCCGTATTTACATATTTGCCACTGTGCAGGAGAATCTGTATAGGTGTTCGAGTGTTCGAGCCCTAATGCGTGGGAAATGGTAAGTATACACCGTATTTGCATATCTGCCACTGTGTAGTAGAATCCGTACAGGTGTTCGAGTGTTCGAAGCGTAATGCGTGAGAAATGGTAAGTAAACGCCGCATTTACGTATCTGCCACTGTGCAGGAGAATCCGTATAGGTGTTCGAGTGTTCGAACCCTAATGCGTGAAAAATGGTAAGTAAACGCCGTATTTACATATTTGCCACTGTGCAGTAGAATCCGCGTAGGTGTTCGAGTGTTCGAACCTAATGCGTGAGAAATGGTAAGTAAACGCCGTATTTACATATCTGCCACTGTGCAGGAGAATCCGAATAGGTGTTCGAGTGGTCGAACCGTAATGCGTGAGAAATGGTAAGTAAACGCCGTATTTACATATCCGCCACTGTGCAGGAGAATCCGTATAGGTGTTCGGGTGTTTGAACCCTAATGCGTGAGAAATGGTAAGTAAACGCCGTATTTACATATATGAGACTGTGCAGGAGAATCCGTATAGGTGTTGGAGTGTTCGAAGCGTAATGCGTGAGAAATGGTAAGTAAACGCCGTATTTACATATCTGCCACTGTGCAGGAGAATCCGTATAGGTGTTTTAGTCTTCGAACCCTACTGCGTGAAAAATGGTAAGTAAACTCCGTATTTACATATTTGCCACTGTGCAGCAGAATCCGCATAGGTGTTCGAGTGTTCGAACCCTAATGCGTGAAAAATGGTAAGTAAATGCCGTATTTACATATTTGCCACTGTGCAGGAGAATCTGTATAGGTGTTCGAGTGTCCGAACCCTAATGCGTGAAAAATGGTAAGTAAACGCCGTATTTACAGGTTTGCCACTGTGCAGTAGAATCCGCATAGTTGTTCGAGTGTTCGAACCCTAATGCGTGAGAAATTGTAAGTAAACGCCGTATTTACATATCTGCCACTGTGCAGGAGAATCCGAATAGCTGTTCGAGTGTTCGAACCGTAATGCGTGAGAAATAGTAAGTAAACGCCGTATTTACATATCTGCCACTGTGCCGGAGAATCCGTATATGTGTTCTAGTGTTCGAACCCTAATGCGTGAGAAATGGTAAGTAAACGCCGTATTTACATATATGAGACTGTGCGGGACAATCCGTATAGGTGTTCGAGTGTTCGAAGCGTAATGCGTGAGAAATGGTAAGTAAACGCCGTATTTACATATCTTCCACTGTGCAGGAGAATCCGTATAGGTGTTCGAGTGTTCGAGTCCTAATGCGTGGGAAATGGTAAGTATACACCGTCTTTGCATATCTGCCACTGTGCAGTAGAATCCGTATAGGTGTTCGAGTGTTCGAAGCGTAATGCGTGAGAAATGGTAAGTAAACGCCGTATTTACGTATCTGCCACTGTGCAGGAGAATCCGTATAGGTGTTCGAGTGTTCGAACCCTAATGCGTGAAAAATGGTAAGTAAACGCCGTATTTACATATTTGCCACTGTGCAGTAGAATCCGCGTAGGTGTTCGAGTGTTCGAACCCTAATGCGTGAGAAATGGTAAGTAAACGCCGTATTTACATATCTGCCACTGTGCAGGAGAATCCGAATAGGTGTTCGAGTGGTCGAACCGTAATGCGTGAGAAATGGTAAGTAAACGCCGTATTTACATATCCGCCACTGTGCAGGAGAATCCGTATAGGTGCTCGGGTGTTTGAACCCTAATGCGTGAGAAATGGTAAGTAAAAGCCGTATTTACGTATATGAGACTGTGCAGGAGAATCCGTATAGGTGTTGGAGTGTTCGAAGCGTAATGCGTGAGAAATGGTAAGTAAACGCCGTATTTACATATCTGCCACTGTACAGGAGAATCCGTATAGGTGTTCGAGTGTTCGAACCCTAATGCGTGGGAAATGGTAAGTCAACGCCGTATTTGCATATCTGCCACTGTGCAGTAGAATCCGTATAGGTGTTCGAGTGTTCGAAGCGTAATGCGTGAGAAATGGTAAGTAAACGCCGTATTTACGTATCTGCCACTGTGCAGGAGAATCCGTATAGGTGTTCGAGTGTTCGAACCCTAATGCGTGAGAAATGGTTAATAAACGCCGTATTTACATATCTGCCGCTGTGCAGTAGAATCCGTATAGGTGTTCGAGTGTTCGAAGCGTAATGCGTGAGAAATGGTAAGTAAACGCCGTATTTACGTATCTGCCACTGTGCAGGAGAATCCGTATAGGTGGTCGAGTGTTCGAACCCTAATGCGTGAGAAATGGTTAGTAAACTCCGTATTTACATATCTGCCACTGTGCAGTAGAATCCGTATAGGTGTTCGAGTGTTCGAACCGTAATGCGTGAGAAATGGTAAGTAAACGCCGTATTTACATATCTGCCACTGTGCTGGAGAATCTGTATAGGTGTTCGAGTGTTCGAAGCGTAATGCGTGAGAAATGGTAAGTAAACGCCGTATTTACATATCTGCCACTGTGCAGGAGAATCCGTATAGGTGTTTGAGTCTTCGAACCCTAATGCGTGAAAAATGGTAAGTAAACTCCGTATTTACATATTTGCCACTGTGCAGCAGAATCCGCATAGGTGTTCGAGTGTTCGAACCCTAATGCGTGAAAAATGGTAAGTAAACGCCGTATTTACATATTTGCCACTGTGCAGGAGAATCTGTATAGGTGTTCGAGTGTTCGAACCCTAATGCGTGAAAAATGGTAAGTAAACGCCGTATTTACATGTTTGCCACTGTGCAGTAGAATCCGCATAGTTGTTCGAGTGTTCGAACCCTAATGCGTGAGAAATTGTAAGTAAACGCCGTATTTACATATCTGCCACTGTGCAGGAGAATCCGAATAGGTGTTCGAGTGTTCGAACCGTAATGCGTGAGAAATGGTAACTAGACGCCGTATTTACATATCTGCCACTGTGTAGGAGAATCCGTATAGGTGTTCAGGTGTTCGAACCTTAATGCGTGAGAAATGGTAAGTAAACGCCGTATTTACATATATGAGACTGTGCGGGACAATCCGTATAGGTGTTCGAGTGTTCGAAGCGTAATGCGTGAGAAATGGTAAGTAAACGCCGTATTTACATATCTTCCACTGTGCAGGAGAATCCGTATAGGTGTTCGAGTGTTCGAGCCCTAATGCGTGGGAAATGGTAAGTATACACCGTATTTGCATATCTGCCACTGTGTAGTAGAATCCGTACAGGTGTTCGAGTGTTCGAAGCGTAATGCGTGAGAAATGGTAAGTAAACGCCGCATTTACGTATCTGCCACTGTGCAGGAGAATCCGTATAGGTGTTCGAGTGTTCGAACCCTAATGCGTGAAAAATGGTAAGTAAACGCCGTATTTACATATTTGCCACTGTGCAGTAGAATCCGCGTAGGTGTTCGAGTGTTCGAACCTAATGCGTGAGAAATGGTAAGTAAACGCCGTATTTACATATCTGCCACTGTGCAGGAGAATCCGAATAGGTGTTCGAGTGGTCGAACCGTAATGCGTGAGAAATGGTAAGTAAACGCCGTATTTACATATCCGCCACTGTGCAGGAGAATCCGTATAGGTGTTCGGGTGTTTGAACCCTAATGCGTGAGAAATGGTAAGTAAACGCCGTATTTACATATATGAGACTGTGCAGGAGAATCCGTATAGGTGTTGGAGTGTTCGAAGCGTAATGCGTGAGAAATGGTAAGTAAACGCCGTATTTACATATCTGCCACTGTGCAGGAGAATCCGTATAGGTGTTCGAGTGTTCGAACCCTAATGCGTGGGAAATGGTAAGTCAACGCCGTATTTGCATATCTGCCACTGTGCCGTAGAATCCGTATAGGTGTTCGAGTGTTCGAAGCGTAATGCGTGAGAAATGGTAAGTAAACACCGTATTTACGTATCTGCCACTGTGCAGGAGAATCCGTATAGGTGTTCGAGTGTTCGAACCCTAATGCGTGAGACATGGTTAGTAAACGCCGTATTTAGATATCTGCCACTGTGCAGTAGAATCCATATAGGTGTTCGAGTGTTCGAAGCGTAATGCGTGAGAAATGGTAAGTAAACGCCGTATTTACGTATCTGCCACTGTGCAGGAGAATCCGTATAGGTGGTCGAGTGTTCGAACCCTAATGCGTGAGAAATGGTTAGTAAATTCTGTATTTACATATCTGCCACTGTGCAGTAGAATCCGTATAGGTGTTCGAGTGTTCGAACCGCAATGCGTGAGAAATGGTAAGTAAACGCCGTATTTACATATTTGCCACTGGGCTGGAGAATCTGTATAGGTGTTCGAGTGTTCGAAGCGTAATGCGTGAGAAATGGTAAGTAAACGCCGTATTTACATATCTGCCACTGTGCAGGAGAATCCGTATAGGTGTTTGAGTCTTCGAACCCTAATGCGTGAAAAATGGTAAGTAAACTCCGTATTTACATATTTGCCACTGTGCAGCAGAATCCGCATAGGTGTTCGAGTGTTCGAACCCTAATGCGTGAAAAATGGTAAGTAAGCGCCGTATTTACATATTTGCCACTGTGCAGGAGAATCTGTATAGGTGTTCGAGTGTTCGAACCCTAATGCGTGAAAAATGGTAAGTAAACGCCGTATTTACATGTTTGCCACTGTGCAGTAGAATCCGCATAGTTTTTCGAGTGTTCGAACCCTAATGCGTGAGAAATTGTAAGTAAACGCCGTATTTACATATCTGCCACTGTGCAGGAGAATCCGAATAGGTGTTCGAGTGGTCGAACCGTAATGCGTGAGAAATGGTAAGTAAACGCCGTATTTACATATCTGCCACTGTGCAGGAGAATCCGTATATGTGTTCGAGTGTTCGAACCCTAATGCGTGAGAAATGGTAAGTATACGCCGTATTTGCATATCTGCCACTGTGCAGTAGAATCCGTATAGGTGTTCGAGTGTTCGAAGCGTAATGCGTGAGAAATGGTAAGTAAACGCCGTAGTTACACATCTTCCACTGTGCAGGAGAATCCGTATAGGTGTTCGAGTGTTCGAGCCCTAATGCGTGGGAAATGGTAAGTATACACTGTATTTGCATATCTGCCACTGTGCAGTAGAATCCGTATAGGTGTTCGAGTGTTCGAAGCGTAATGCGTGAGAAATGGTAAGTAAACGCCGTATTTACGTATCTGCCACTGTGCAGGAGAATCCGTATAGGTGTTCGAGTGTTCGAACCCTAATGCGTGAAAAATGGTAAGTAAACGCCGTATTTACATATTTGCCACTGTGCAGCAGAATCCACATAGGTATTCGAGTGTTCGAACCCTAATGCGTGAAAAATGGTAAGTAAACGCCGTATTTACATATTTGCCACTGTGCAGGAGAATCCGTATAGGTGTTCGAGTGTTCGAACCCTAATGCGTGAAAAATGGTAAGTAAACGCCGTATTTACATATTTGCCACTGTGCAGTAGAATCTGCATAGGTGTTCGAGTGTTCGAACCCTAATGCGTGAGAAATTGTAAGTAAACGCCGTATTTATGTATCTGCCACTGTGCAGGAGAATCCGAATAGGTGTTCGAGTGTTCGAACCGTAATGCGTGAGAAATGGTAACTAAACGCCGTATTTACATATCTGCCACTGTGTAGGAGAATCCGTATAGGTGTTCAGGTGTTCGAACCCTAATGCGTGAGAAACGGTAAGTAAACGCCGTATTTACATATATGAGACTGTGCGGGACAATCCGTATAGGTGTTCGAGTGTTCGAAGCGTAATGCGTGAGAAATGGTAAGTAAACGCCGTATTTACATATCTTCCACTGTGCAGGAGAATCCGTATAGGTGTTCGAGTGTTCGAGCCCTAATGCGTGGGAAATGGTAAGTATACACCGTATTTGCATATCTGCCACTGTGCAGTAGAATCCGTATAGGTGTTCGAGTGTTCGAAGCGTAATGCGTGAGAAATGGTAAGTAAACGCCGTATTTACGTATCTGCCACTGTGCAGGAGAATCCGTACAGGTGTTCGAGTGTTCGAACCCTAATGCGTGAAAAATGGTAAGTAAACGCCGTATTTACATATTTGCCACTGTGCAGTAGAATCCGCGTAGGTGTTCGAGTGTTCGAACCCTAATGCGTGAGAAATGGTAAGTAAACGCCGTATTTACATATCTGCCACTGTGCAGGAGAATCCGAATAGGTGTTCGAGTGGTCGAACCGTAATGCGTGAGAAATGGTAAGTAAACGCCGTATTTACATATCCGCCACTGTGCAGGAGAATCCGTATAGGTGTTCGGGTGTTTGAACCCTAATGCGTGAGAAATGGTAAGTAAACGCCGTATTTACATATATGAGACTGTGCAGGAGAATCCGTATAGGTGTTGGAGTGTTCGAAGCGTAATGCGTGAGAAATGGTAAGTAACGCCGTATTTACATATCTGCCACTGTGCAGGAGAATCCGTATAGGTGTTCGAGTGTTCGAACCCTAATGCGTGGGAAATGGTAAGTCAACGCGGTATTTGCATATCTGCCACTGTGCAGTAGAATCCGTATAGGTGTTCGAGTGTTCGAAGCGTAATGCGTGAGAAATGGTAAGTAAACGTCGTATTTACGTATCTGCCACTGTGCAGGAGAATCCGTATAGGTGTTCGAGTGTTCGAACCCTAATGCGTGAGAAATGGTTAGTAAACGCCGTATTTACATATATGCCACTGTGTAGTAGAATCCGTATAGGTGTTCGAGTGTTCGAAGCGTAATGCGTGAGAAATGGTAAGTAAACGCCGTATTTACGTATCTGCCACTGTGCAGGAGAATCCGTATAGGTGGTCGAGTGTTCGAACCCTAGTGCGTGAGAAATGGTTAGTAAACTCCGTATTTACATATCTGCCATTGTGCAGTAGAATCCGTATAGGTGTTCGAGTGTTCGAACCGTAATGCGTGAGAAATGGTAAGTAAACGCCGTATTTACATATCTGCCACTGTGCTGGAGAATCTGTATAGGTGTTCGAGTGTTCGAAGCGTAATGCGTGAGAAATGGTAAGTAAACGCCGTATTTACATATATGCCACTGTGCAGGAGAATCCGTATAGGTGTTCGAGTCTTCGATCCCTAATGCGTGAAAAATGGTAAGTAAATGCCGTATTTACATATTTGCCACTGTGCAGCAGAATCCGCATAGGTGTTCGAGTGTTCGAACCCTAATGCGTGAAAAATGGTAAGTAAACGCCGTATTTACATATTTGCCACTGTGCAGGAGAATCTGTATAGGTGTTCGAGTGTTCGAACCCTAATGCGTGAAAAATGGTAAGTAAACGCCGTATTTACATGTTTGCCACTGTGCAGTAGAATCCGCATAGGTGTTCGAGTGTTCGAACCCTAATGCGTGAGAAATTGTAAGTAAACGCCGTATTTACATATCTGCCGCTGTGCAGGAGAATCCGAATAGGTGTTCGAGTGTTCGAACCGTAATGCGTGAGAAATGGTAAGTAAACGCCGTATTTACATATCTACCACTGTGCAGGAGAATCCGTATATGTGTTCGAGTGTTCGAACCCTAATGCGTGAGAAATGGTAAGTAAACGCCGTATTTACATATATGAGACTGTGCAGGAGAATCCGTATAGGTGTTCGAGTGTTCGAAGCGTAATGCGTGAGAAATGGTAACTAAACGCCGTATTTACATATCTTCCACTGTGCAGGAGAATCCGTTTAGGTGTTCGAGTGTTCGAGCCCTAATGCGTGGGAAATGGTAAGTATACACCGTATTTGCATATCTGCCACTGTGCAGGAGAATCCGTATAGGTGTTCGAGTGTTCGAGCCCTAATGCGTGGGAAATGGTAAGTATACACCGTATTTGCATATTTGCCACTGTGCAGTAGAATCCGTATAGGTGTTCGAGTGTTCGAAGCGTAATGCGTGAGAAATGGTAAGTAAACGCCGTATTTACGTATCTGCCACTGTGCAGTAGAATCCGCATAGGTGTTCGAGTGTTCGAACCCTAATGCGTGAGAAATGGTAAGTAAACGCGGTATTGACATATCTGCCACTGTGCAGGAGAATCCGAATAGGTGTTCGAGTGTTCGAACCGTAATGCGTGAGAAATGGTAAGTAAACGCCATATTTACATATCAGCCACTGTGCAGGAGAATCCGTATAGGGGTTCGGGTGTTCGAACCCTAATGCGTGAGAAATGGTAAGTAAACGCTGTATTTACATATATGAGACTGTGCAGGAGAATCCGTATACGTGTTCGAGTGTTCGAAGCGTAATGCGTGAGAAATGGTAAGTAAACGCCGTATTTACAGATCTGCCACTGTGCAGGAGAATAAGTATAGGTGGTCGAGTGTTCGAACCCTAATGCGTGAAAAATGGTAAGTAAACGCCGTATTTACATATTTGCCTCTGTGCAGTAGAATCCGCAAAGGTGTTCGAGTGTTCGAACCCTAATGCGTGAGAAATGGTAAGTAAACGCCGTATTTACATATCTGCCACTGTGCAGGAGAATCCGAATAGGTGTTCGAGTGTTCGAACCGTAATGCGTGAGAAATGGTAAGTAAACGCCGTATTTACATATCTGCCACTGTGCAGGAGAATCCGTGTAGGTGTTCGGTTGTTCGGACCCTAATGCGTGAGAAATGGTAAGTAAACGCCGTATTTACATATATGACTCTGTGCAGGAGAATCCGTATAGGTGTTCGGGAGTTCGAATCCTAATGCGTGAGAAATGGTAAGTAAACGCCGTATTTACATATCTGCCACTGTGCAGGAGAATCCGTATAGGTGTTCGAGTGTTCGAAGCGTAATGCGTGAGAAATGGTAAGTAAACGCCGTATTTACATATCTACCACTGTGCAGGAGAATCCAGAAAGGTGTTCGAGTGTTCGAACCCTAATGCGTGAAAAATGGTAAGTAAACGCCGTATTTACATATTTGCCACTGTGCAGTAGAATCCGCGTAGGTGTTCGAGTGTTCGAACCCTAATGCGTGAGAAATGGTAAGTAAACGCCATATTTACATATCAGCCACTGTGCAGGAGAATCCGTATAGGGGTTCGGGTGTTCGAACCCTAATGCGTGAGAAATGGTAAGTAAACGCCGTATTTACATATATGAGACTATGCAGGAGAATCCGTATACGTGTTCGAGTGTTCGAAGCGTAATGCGTGAGAAATGGTAAGTAAACGCCGTATTTACAGATCTGCCACTGTGCAGGAGAATCCGTATAGGTGTTCGAGTGTTCGAACCCTAATGCGTGAAAAATGGTAAGTAAACGCCGTATTTACATATTTGCCTCTGTGCAGTAGAATCCGCATAGGTGTTCGAGTGTTCGAACCCTAATGCGTGAGAAATGGTAAGTAAACGCCGTATTTACATATCTGCCACTGTGCAGGAGAATCCGAATAAGTGTTCGAGTGTTCGAACCGTAATGCGTGAGAAATGGTAAGTAAACGCCGTATTTACATATCTGCCACTGTGCAGGAGAATCCGTGTAGGTGTTCGGTTGTTCGGACCCTAATGCGTGAGAAATGGTAAGTAAACGCCGTATTTACATATATGACTCTGTGCAGGAGAATCCGTATAGGTGTTCGGGAGTTCGAATCCTAATGCGTGAGAAATGGTAAGTAAACGCCGTATTTACATATCTGCCACTGTGCAGGAGAATCCGTATAGGTGTTCGAGTGTTCGAAGCGTAATGCGTGAGAAATGGTAAGTAAACGCCGTATTTACATATCTACCACTGTGCAGGAGAATCCAGAAAGGTGTTCGAGTGTTCGAACCCTAATGCATGAAAAATGGTAAGTAAACGCCGTATTTACATATTTGCCACTGTTCAGTAGAATCCGCGTAGGTGTTCGAGTGTTCGAACCCTAATGCGTGAGAAATGGTAAGTAAACGCCGTATTTACATATCTGCCACTGTGCAGGAGAATCCGAATAGGTGTTCGAGTGTTCGAACCGTAATGCGTGAGAAATGGTAAGTAAACGCCGTATTTACATATCCGCCACTACGCAGGAGAATCTGTATAGGTGTTCGTGTGTTCGAACTCTAATGCGTGAGAAATGGTAAGTAAACGCCATATTTACATATATGAGACTGTGCAGGAGAATCCGTATAGGTGTTGGAGTGTTCGAAGCGTAATGCGTGAGCAATGGTAAGTAAACGCCGTATTTACATATCTGCCACTGTGCAGGGGAATCCGTATAGGTGTTCGAGTGTTCGAAGCGTAATGCGTGAGAAATGGTAAGTAAACGCCGTATTTACACATCTGCCACTGTGCAGGAGAATCCGTATAGGTGTTCGAGTGTTCGAACCGTAATGCGTGAGAAATGGTAAGTAAACGCCGTATTTACATATCTGCCACTGTGCAGGAGAATCCGTATAGGTGTTCGAGTGTTCGAAGCGTAATGCGTGACAAATAGTAAGTAAACGCCGTATTTACACATCTGCCACTGTGCAGGAGAATCCGTATAGGTGTTCGAGTGTTCGAACCCTAATGCGTGAAAAATGGTAAGTAAACGCCGTATTTACATATTTGCCACTATGCAGCAGAATCCGCATAGGTGTTCGAGTGTTCGAACCCTAATGCGTGAAAAATGGTAAGTAAACGCCGTATTTACATATTTGCCACTGTGCAGGAGAATCCGTATAGGTGTTCGAGTGTTCGAACCCTAATGCGTGAAAAATGGTAAGTACACGCCGTATTTACATATTTGCCACTGTGCAGTAGAATCCGCATAGGTGTTCGAGTGTTCGAACCCTAATGCGTGAGAAATGGTAAGTAAACGCCGTATTTACATATCTGCCACTGTGCAGGAGAATCCGAATAGGTGTTTGTGTGTTCGAACCGTAATGCGTGAGAAATGGTAAGTAAACGCCGTATTTACATATCTGCCACTGTGCAGGAGAATCCGCATAGGTGTTCGAGTGTTCGAACCCTAATGCGTGAGAAATGGTAAGTAAACGCCGTATTTACATATCTGCCACTGTGCAGGAGAATCCGAATAGGTCTTCGAGTGTTCGAACCGTAATGCGTGAGAAATGGTAAGTAAACGCCGTATTTACAGATCCGCCACTACGCAGGAGAATCTGTATAGGTGTTCGGGTGTTCGAAGCGTAATGCGTGAGAAATGGTAAGTAAACGCCGTATTTACATATCTGCAACTGTGCAGGAGAATCTGTATAGGTGTTCGAGTGTTCGAACCCTAATGCGTGAAAAATGGTAAGTAAACGCCGTATTTACATATTTGCCACTGTGCAGTAGAGTCCGCATAGGTGTTCGAGTGTTCGAATCCTAATGCGTGAGAAATGGTAAGTGAAAGCCGTATTTACATATCTGCCACTGTGCAGGAGAATCCGAATAGGTGTTCGGGTGTTCGAACCGTAATGCGTGAGAAATGGTAAGTAAACGCCGTATTTACATATCTGCCACTGTGCAGGAGAATCCGTATAGGTGTTCGGGTGCTCTAAGCCTAATGCGTGAGAAATGGTAAGTAAACGCCGTATTTACATATATGAGACTGTGCAGGAGAATCCCTATAGGTGTTCGAGTTTTCGAATCGTAATGCGTGATAAATGGTAAGTAAACGCCGTATTTACATATCTGCCACTGTGCAGGAGAATCCGTATAGGTGTTCGAGTGTTCGAACCCTAATGCATGAGAAATGGTAAGTAAACGCCGTATTTACATATCTGCAACTGTGCAGGAGAATCCGTATAGGTGTTCGAGTGTTCGAAGCGTAATGCGTGAGAAATGGTAAGTAAGCGCCGTATTTACATATATCTGCCACTGTGGAGGAGAATCCGTATAGGTGTTCGAGTGTTCGAACCCTAATGCGTGAAAAATGGTAAGTAAACGCCGTATTTACATATTTGCCACTGTGCAGTAGAATCCGCATAGGTGTTCGAGTGTTCGAACCCTAATCCGTGAGAAATGGTAAGTAAACGCCGTATTTACATATCTGCCACTGTGCAGAAGAATCCGAATAGGTGTTCGAGTGTTCGAACCGTAATGCGTGAGAAATGGTATGGAAACGCCGTATTTACATATCCGGCACTATACAGGAGAATCCGTATAGGTGTTCGGGAGTTCGAACCCTAATGCGTGAGAAATGGTAAGTAAACGCCGTATTTACATATATGAGACTGTGCAGGAGAATCCGTATAGGTGTTCAAGTGTTCGAAGCGTAATGCGTGAGAAATGGTAAGTAAACGCCGTATTTACATATCTGCCACCGTGCAGGAGAATCCGTATAGGTGTTCGAGTGTTCGAACCCTAATGCGTGAGAAATGGTAAGTAAACGCCGTATATACATATCTGCCACTGTGCAGGAGAATCCGAATAGGTGTTCGAGTGTTCGAACCATAATGCGTGAGAAATGGTAAGTAAACGCCGTATTTACATATCTGCCACTGTGCAGGAGAATCCGTATAGGTGTTCGGGTGTTCGAACCCTAATGCGTGAGAAATGGTAAGTAAACGCCGTATTTACGTATATGAGACTGTGCAGGAGAATCCGTTTAGGTGTTCGAGTTTTCGAAGCGTAATGCGTGAGAAATGGTAAGTAAACGCCGTATTTACATATCTACCACTGTGCAGGAGAATCCGTATAGGTGTTCGAGTGTTCGAACCCTAATGCATGAGAAATGGTAAGTAAACGCCGTATTTACATATCTGCAACTGTGCAGGAGAATCCATATAGGTGTTCGAGTGTTCGAAGCGTAATGCGTGAGAAATGGTAAGTAAACGCCGTATTTACATATCTGCCACTGTGGAGGAGAATCCGTATAGGTGTTCGAGTGTTCGAACCCTAATGCGTGAAAAATGGTAAGTAAACGCAGTATTTACATATTTGCCACTGTCCAGTAGAATCCGCATAGGTGTTCGAGTGTTCGAACCCTAATGCGTGAGAAATGGTAAGTAAACGCCGTATTTACATATCTGCCACTGTGGAGAAGAATCCGAATAGGTGTTCGAGTGTTCGAACCGTAATGCGTGAGAAATGGTAAGTAAACGCCGTATTTACATATCAGGCACTGTACAGGAGAATCCGTATAGGTGTTCGGGAGTTCGAACCCTAATGCGTGAGAAATGGTAAGTAAACGCCGTATTTACATATATGAGACTGTGCAGGAGAATCCGTATAGGTGTTCAAGTGTTCGAAGCGTAATGCGTGAGAAATTGTAAGTAAACGCCGTATTTACATATCTGCCACTGTGCAGGAGAATCCGTCTAGGTGTTCGAGTGTTCGAACGCTAATGCGTGAGAAATGGTAAGTAAACGCCGTATATACATATCTGCCACTGTGCAGGAGAATCCGAATAGGTGTTCGAGTGTTCGAACTGTAATGCGTGAGAAATGGTAAGTAAACGCCGTATTTACATATTTGCCACTGTGCAGGAGAATCCGTATAGGTGTTCGGGTGTTCGAACCCTAATGCGTGAGAAATGGTAAGTAAACGCCGTATTTACGTATATGAGACTGTGCAGGAGAATCCGTATAGGTGTTCGAGTTTTCGAAGCGTAATGCGTGAGAAATGGTAAGTAAACGCCGTATTTACATATCTGCCACTGTGCAGGAGAATCCGTATAGGTGTTCGAGTGTTCGAACCCTAATGCGTGGGAAATGGTAAGTCAACGCCGTATTTGCATATCTGCCACTGTGCAGTAGAATCCGTATAGGTGTTCGAGTGTTCGAAGCGTAATGCATGAGAAATGGTAAGTAAACGCCGTATTTACGTATCTGCCACTGTGCAGGAGAATCCGTATAAGTGTTCGAGTGTTCGAACCCTAATGCGTGAGAAATGGTTAGTAAATGCCGTATTTACATATCTGCCACTGTGCAGTAGAATCCGTATAGGTGTTCGAGTGTTCGAACCGTAATGCGTGAGAAATGGTATGTAAACGCCGTATTTACAGATCTGCCACTGTGCAGGAGAATCCGTATAGGTGTTCGAGTGTTCGAAGCGTAATGCGTGAGAAATGGTAAGTAAACGCCGTATTTACACATCTGCCACTGTGCAGGAGAATCCATATAGGTGTTCGAGTGTTCGAACCCTAATGCGTGAAAAATGGTAAGTAAACGCCGTATTTACATATTTGCCACTGTGCAGCAGAATCCGCATAGGTGTTCGAGTGTTCGAACCCTAATGCGTGAAAAATGGTAAGTAAACGCCGTATTTACATATTTGCCACTGTGTAGGAGAATCCGTATAGGTGTTCGAGTGTTCGAACCCTAATGCGTGAAAAATGGTAAGTACACGCCGTATTTACATATTTGCCACTGTGCAGTAGAATCCGCATAGGTGTTCGAGTGTTCGAACCCTAATGCGTGAGAAATGGTAAGTAAACGCCGTATTCACATATCTGCCACTGTGCAGGAGAATCCGAATAGGTGTTCGAGTGTTCGAACCGTAATGCGTGAGAAATGGTAAGTAAACGCCGTATTTACATATCTGCCACTGTGCAGGAGAATCCGCATAGGTGTTCGAGTGTTCGAACCCTAATGCGTGAGAAATGGTAAGTAAACGCCGTATTTACAAATATGAGACTGTGCAGGAGAATCCATATAGCTGTTCGAGTGTTCGAAGCGAAATGCGTGAGAAATGGTAAGTAAACGCCGTATTTACATATCTTCTACTGTGCAGGAGAATCCGTATAGGTGTTCGTGTGTTCGAGCCCTAATGCGTGGGAAATGGTAAGTAAACGCCGTATTTGCATATCTGCCACTGTGCAGTAGAATCCGTATAGGTGTTCGAGTGTTCGAAGCGTAATGCGTGACAATTGGTAAGTAAACGCCGTATTTACGTATCTGCCACTGTGCAGGAGAATCCGTATAGGTGTTCGAGTGTTCAAACCCTAATGCGTGAGAAATGGTTAGTAAACGCCGTATTTACATATCTGCCACTGTGCTGTAGAATCCGTATAGGTGTTCGAGTGGTCGAACCGTAATGCGTGAGAAATGGAAAGTAAACGCCGTATTTACGTATCTGCCACTGTGCAGGAGAATCCGTATAGGTGTTCGAGTGTTCGAAGCATAATGCGTGAGAAATGGTAAGTAAACGCCGTATTTACATATCTGCCACTGTGCAGGAGAATCCGTATAGGTCTTCGAGTGTTCGAACCCTAATGCGTGAAAAATGGTAAGTAAACGCCGTATTTACATATTTGCCACTATGCAGTAGAGTCCGCATAGGTGTTCGAGTGTTCGAACCCTAATGCGTGAGAAATGGTAAGTAAAAGCCGTATTTACATATCTGCGACTGTGCAGGAGAATCCGAATAGGTGTTCGGGTGTTCGAACCGTAATGCGTGAGAAATGGTAAGTAAACGCCGTATTTACATATCTGCCACTGTGCAGGAGAATCCGTATAGGTGTTCGGGTGCTCTAAGCCTAATGCGTGAGAAATGGTAAGTAAACGCCGTATTTACATATATGAGACTGTGCAGGAGAATACCTATAGGTGTTCGAGTTTTCGAAGCGTAATGCGTGATAAATGGTAAGTAAACGCCGTATTTACATATCTGCCACTGTGCAGGAGAATCCGTATAGGTGTTCGAGTGTTCGAACCCTAATGCATGAGAAATGGTAAGTAAACGCCGTATTTACATATCTGCAACTGTGCAGGAGAATCCGTATAGGTGTTCGAGTGTTCGAAGCGTAATGCGTGAGAAATGGTAAGTAAGCGCCGTATTTACATATCTGCCACTGTGGAGGAGAATCCGTATAGGTGTTCGAGTGTTCGAACCCTAATGCGTGAAAAATGGTAAGTAAACGCCGTATTTACATATTTGCCACTGTGCAGTAGAATCCGCATAGGTGTTCGAGTGTTCGAACCCTAATCCGTGAGAAATGGTAAGTAAACGCCGTATTTACATATCTGCCACTGTGCAGAAGAATCCGAATAGGTGTTCGAGTGTTCGAACCGTAATGCGTGAGAAATGGTATGGAAACGCCGTATTTACATATCCGGCACTATACAGGAGAATCCGTATAGGTGTTCGGGAGTTCGAACCCTAATGCGTGAGAAATGGTAAGTAAACGCCGTATTTACATATATGAGACTGTGCAGGAGAATCCGTATAGGTGTTCAAGTGTTCGAAGCGTAATGCGTGAGAAATGGTAAGTAAACGCCGTATTTACATATCTGCCACCGTGCAGGAGAATCCGTATAGGTGTTCGAGTGTTCGAACCCTAATGCGTGAGAAATGGTAAGTAAACGCCGTATATACATATCTGCCACTGTGCAGGAGAATCCGAATAGGTGTTCGAGTGTTCGAACCATAATGCGTGAGAAATGGTAAGTAAACGCCGTATTTACATATCTGCCACTGTGCAGGAGAATCCGTATAGGTGTTCGGGTGTTCGAACCCTAATGCGTGAGAAATGGTAAGTAAACGCCGTATTTACGTATATGAGACTGTGCAGGAGAATCCGTTTAGGTGTTCGAGTTTTCGAAGCGTAATGCGTGAGAAATGGTAAGTAAACGCCGTATTTACATATCTACCACTGTGCAGGAGAATCCGTATAGGTGTTCGAGTGTTCGAACCCTAATGCATGAGAAATGGTAAGTAAACGCCGTATTTACATATCTGCAACTGTGCAGGAGAATCCATATAGGTGTTCGAGTGTTCGAAGCGTAATGCGTGAGAAATGGTAAGTAAACGCCGTATTTACATATCTGCCACTGTGGAGGAGAATCCGTATAGGTGTTCGAGTGTTCGAACCCTAATGCGTGAAAAATGGTAAGTAAACGCAGTATTTACATATTTGCCACTGTCCAGTAGAATCCGCATAGGTGTTCGAGTGTTCGAACCCTAATGCGTGAGAAATGGTAAGTAAAAGCCGTATTTACATATCTGCGACTGTGCAGGAGAATCCGAATAGGTGTTCGGGTGTTCGAACCGTAATGCGTGAGAAATGGTAAGTAAACGCCGTATTTACATATCTGCCACTGTGCAGGAGAATCCGTATAGGTGTTCGGGTGCTCTAAGCCTAATGCGTGAGAAATGGTAAGTAAACGCCGTATTTACATATATGAGACTGTGCAGGAGAATACCTATAGGTGTTCGAGTTTTCGAAGCGTAATGCGTGATAAATGGTAAGTAAACGCCGTATTTACATATCTGCCACTGTGCAGGAGAATCCGTATAGGTGTTCGAGTGTTCGAACCCTAATGCATGAGAAATGGTAAGTAAACGCCGTATTTACATATCTGCAACTGTGCAGGAGAATCCGTATAGGTGTTCGAGTGTTCGAAGCGTAATGCGTGAGAAATGGTAAGTAAGCGCCGTATTTACATATCTGCCACTGTGGAGGAGAATCCGTATAGGTGTTCGAGTGTTCGAACCCTAATGCGTGAAAAATGGTAAGTAAACGCCGTATTTACATATTTGCCACTGTGCAGTAGAATCCGCATAGGTGTTCGAGTGTTCGAACCCTAATCCGTGAGAAATGGTAAGTAAACGCCGTATTTACATATCTGCCACTGTGCAGAAGAATCCGAATAGGTGTTCGAGTGTTCGAACCGTAATGCGTGAGAAATGGTATGGAAACGCCGTATTTACATATCCGGCACTATACAGGAGAATCCGTATAGGTGTTCGGGAGTTCGAACCCTAATGCGTGAGAAATGGTAAGTAAACGCCGTATTTACATATATGAGACTGTGCAGGAGAATCCGTATAGGTGTTCAAGTGTTCGAAGCGTAATGCGTGAGAAATGGTAAGTAAACGCCGTATTTACATATCTGCCACCGTGCAGGAGAATCCGTATAGGTGTTCGAGTGTTCGAACCCTAATGCGTGAGAAATGGTAAGTAAACGCCGTATATACATATCTGCCACTGTGCAGGAGAATCCGAATAGGTGTTCGAGTGTTCGAACCATAATGCGTGAGAAATGGTAAGTAAACGCCGTATTTACATATCTGCCACTGTGCAGGAGAATCCGTATAGGTGTTCGGGTGTTCGAACCCTAATGCGTGAGAAATGGTAAGTAAACGCCGTATTTACGTATATGAGACTGTGCAGGAGAATCCGTTTAGGTGTTCGAGTTTTCGAAGCGTAATGCGTGAGAAATGGTAAGTAAACGCCGTATTTACATATCTACCACTGTGCAGGAGAATCCGTATAGGTGTTCGAGTGTTCGAACCCTAATGCATGAGAAATGGTAAGTAAACGCCGTATTTACATATCTGCAACTGTGCAGGAGAATCCATATAGGTGTTCGAGTGTTCGAAGCGTAATGCGTGAGAAATGGTAAGTAAACGCCGTATTTACATATCTGCCACTGTGGAGGAGAATCCGTATAGGTGTTCGAGTGTTCGAACCCTAATGCGTGAAAAATGGTAAGTAAACGCAGTATTTACATATTTGCCACTGTCCAGTAGAATCCGCATAGGTGTTCGAGTGTTCGAACCCTAATGCGTGAGAAATGGTAAGTAAACGCCGTATTTACATATCTGCCACTGTGGAGAAGAATCCGAATAGGTGTTCGTGTGTTCGAACCGTAATGCGTGAGAAATGGTAAGTAAACGCCGTATTTACATATCAGGCACTGTACAGGAGAATCCGTATAGGTGTTCGGGAGTTCGAACCCTAATGCGTGAGAAATGGTAAGTAAACGCCGTATTTACATATATGAGACTGTGCAGGAGAATCCGTATAGGTGTTCAAGTGTTCGAAGCGTAATGCGTGAGAAATTGTAAGTAAACGCCGTATTTACATATCTGCCACTGTGCAGGAGAATCCGTCTAGGTGTTCGAGTGTTCGAACGCTAATGCGTGAGAAATGGTAAGTAAACGCCGTATATACATATCTGCCACTGTGCAGGAGAATCCGAATAGGTGTTCGAGTGTTCGAACTGTAATGCGTGAGAAATGGTAAGTAAACGCCGTATTTACATATTTGCCACTGTGCAGGAGAATCCGTATAGGTGTTCGGGTGTTCGAACCCTAATGCGTGAGAAATGGTAAGTAAACGCCGTATTTACGTATATGAGACTGTGCAGGAGAATCCGTATAGGTGTTCGAGTTTTCGAAGCGTAATGCGTGAGAAATGGTAAGTAAACGCCGTATTTACATATCTGCCACTGTGCAGGAGAATCCGTATAGGTGTTCGAGTGTTCGAACCCTAATGCGTGGGAAATGGTAAGTCAACGCCGTATTTGCATATCTGCCACTGTGTAGTAGAATCCGTATAGGTGTTCGAGTGTTCGAAGCGTAATGCATGAGAAATGGTAAGTAAACGCCGTATTTACGTATCTGCCACTGTGCAGGAGAATCCGTATAAGTGTTCGAGTGTTCGAACCCTAATGCGTGAGAAATGGTTAGTAAATGCCGTATTTACATATCTGCCACTGTGCAGTAGAATCCGTATAGGTGTTCGAGTGTTCGAACCGTAATGCGTGAGAAATGGTATGTAAACGCCGTATTTACAGATCTGCCACTGTGCAGGAGAATCCGTATAGGTGTTCGAGTGTTCGAAGCGTAATGCGTGAGAAATGGTAAGTAAACGCCGTATTTACACATCTGCCACTGTGCAGGAGAATCCATATAGGTGTTCGAGTGTTCGAACCCTAATGCGTGAAAAATGGTAAGTAAACGCCGTATTTACATATTTGCCACTGTGCAGCAGAATCCGCATAGGTGTTCGAGTGTTCGAACCCTAATGCGTGAAAAATGGTAAGTAAACGCCGTATTTACATATTTGCCACTGTGTAGGAGAATCCGTATAGGTGTTCGAGTGTTCGAACCCTAATGCGTGAAAAATGGTAAGTACACGCCGTATTTACATATTTGCCACTGTGCAGTAGAATCCGCATAGGTGTTCGAGTGTTCGAACCCTAATGCGTGAGAAATGGTAAGTAAACGCCGTATTCACATATCTGCCACTGTGCAGGAGAATCCGAATAGGTGTTCGAGTGTTCGAACCGTAATGCGTGAGAAATGGTAAGTAAACGCCGTATTTACATATCTGCCACTGTGCAGGAGAATCCGCATAGGTGTTCGAGTGTTCGAACCCTAATGCGTGAGAAATGGTAAGTAAACGCCGTATTTACAAATATGAGACTGTGCAGGAGAATCCATATAGCTGTTCGAGTGTTCGAAGCGAAATGCGTGAGAAATGGTAAGTAAACGCCGTATTTACATATCTTCTACTGTGCAGGAGAATCCGTATAGGTGTTCGTGTGTTCGAGCCCTAATGCGTGGGAAATGGTAAGTAAACGCCGTATTTGCATATCTGCCACTGTGCAGTAGAATCCGTATAGGTGTTCGAGTGTTCGAAGCGTAATGCGTGACAATTGGTAAGTAAACGCCGTATTTACGTATCTGCCACTGTGCAGGAGAATCCGTATAGGTGTTCGAGTGTTCGAACCCTAATGCGTGAGAAATGGTTAGTAAACGCCGTATTTACATATCTGCCACTGTGCTGTAGAATCCGTATAGGTGTTCGAGTGGTCGAACCGTAATGCGTGAGAAATGGAAAGTAAACGCCGTATTTACATATCTGCCACTGTGCAGGAGAATCCGTATAGGTGTTCGAGTGTTCGAAGCATAATGCGTGAGAAATGGTAAGTAAACGCCGTATTTACATATCTGCCACTGTGCAGGAGAATCCGTATAGGTCTTCGAGTGTTCGACCCTAATGCGTGAAAAATGGTAAGTAAACGCCGTATTTACATATTTGCCACTATGCAGTAGAGTCCGCATAGGTGTTCGAGTGTTCGAACCCTAATGCGTGAGAAATGGTGAGTAAAAGCCGTATTTACATATCTGCGACTGTGCAGGAGAATCCGAATAGGTGTTCGGGTGTTCGAACCGTAATGCGTGAGAAATGGTAAGTAAACGCCGTATTTACCTATCTGCCACTGTGCAGGAGAATCCGTATAGGTGTTCGGGTGCTCTAAGCCTAATGCGTGAGAAATGGTAAGTAAACGCCGTATTTACATATATGAGACTGTGCAGGAGAATACCTATAGGTGTTCGAGTTTTCGAAGCGTAATGCGTGATAAATGGTAAGTAAACGCCGTATTTACATATCTGCCACTGTGCAGGAGAATCCGTATAGGTGTTCGAGTGTTCGAACCCTAATGCATGAGAAATGGTAAGTAAACGCCGTATTTACATATCTGCAACTGTGCAGGAGAATCCGTATAGGTGTTCGAGTGTTCGAAGCGTAATGCGTGAGAAATGGTAAGTAAGCGCCGTATTTACATATCTGCCACTGTGGAGGAGAATTCGTATAGGTGTTCGTGTGTTCGAACCCTAATGCGTGAAAAATGGTAAGTAAACGCCGTATTTACATATTTGCCACTGTGCAGTAGAATCCGCATAGGTGTTCGAGTGTTCGAACCCTAATCCGTGAGAAATGGTAAGTAAACGCCGTATTTACATATCTGCCACTGTGCAGAAGAATCCGAATAGGTGTTCGAGTGTTCGAACCGTAATGCGTGAGAAATGGTAAGGAAACGCCGTATTTACATATCCGGCACTATACAGGAGAATCCGTATAGGTGTTCGGGAGTTCGAACCCTAATGCGTGAGAAATGGTAAGTAAACGCCGTATTTATATATATGAGACTGTGCAGGAGAATCCGTATAGGTGTTCAAGTGTTCGAAGCGTAATGCGTGAGAAATGGTAAGTAAACGCCGTATTTACATATCTGCCACCGTGCAGGAGAATCCGTATAGGTGTTCGAGTGTTCGAACCCTAATGCGTGAGAAATGGTAAGTAAACGCCGTATATACATATCTGCCACTGTGCAGGAGAATCCGAATAGGTGTTCGAGTGTTCGAACCATAATGCGTGAGAAATGGTAAGTAAACGCCGTATTTACATATCTGCCACTGTGCAGGAGAATCCGTATAGGTGTTCGGGTGTTCGAACCCTAATGCGTGAGAAATGGTAAGTAAACGCCGTATTTACGTATATGAGACTGTGCAGGAGAATCCGTTTAGGTGTTCGAGTTTTCGAAGCGTAATGCGTGAGAAATGGTAAGTAAACGCCGTATTTACATATCTGCCACTGTGCAGGAGAATCCGTATAGGTGTTCGAGTGTTCGAACCCTAATGCGTGAAAAATGGTAAGTTAACGCCGTATTTACACATTTGCCACTGTGCAGTAGAATCCGCATAGGTGTTCGAGTGTTCGAACCCTAATGCGTGAGAAATGGTAAGTAAACGCCGTATTTAGATATCTGCCACGGTGCAGGAGAATCCGAGTAGGTGTTCGAGTGTTCGAAGCGTAATGCGTGAGAAATGGTAAGTAAACGCCGTATTTACATACCCGCCACTGTACAGGAGAATCCGTATAGGTATTCGGGAGTTCGAAACCTAATGCGTGAGAAATGGTAAGTAAACGCCGTATTTACATATATGAGACTGTGCAGGAGAATCCGTATAGCTGTTTGAGTGTTCGATGCGTAATGCGTGAGAAATGGTAAGTAAACGCCGTATTTACATATCTGCCACTGTGCAGGAGAATCCGTATAGGTGTTCGAGTGTTCGAACCCTAATGCGTGGGAAATGGTAAGTAAACGCCGTTTTTGCATATCTGCCACTGTGCAGTAGAATCTGTATAGGTGTTCGAGTGTTCGAAGCGTAATGCGTGAGAAATGGTAAGTAAACGCCGTATTTACGTATCTGCCACTGTGCAGGAGAATCCGTATAGGTGTTCGAGTGTTCGAACCCTAATACGTGAGAAATGGTTAGTAAACGCCGTATTTACATATCTGCCACTGTGCAGTAGAATCCGTATAGGTGTTCGAGTGTTCGAACCGTAATGCGTGAGAAATGGTAAGTAAACGCTGTATTTACATATCTGCTACTGTGCAGGAGAATCCGTATAGGTGTTCGAGGGTTCGAAGCGTAATGCGTGAGAAATGGTAAGTAAACGCCGTATTTACATATCTGCCACTGTGCAGGAGAATCCGTATAGGTGTTCGAGTGTTCGAACCCTAATGCGTGAAAAATGGTAAGTAAACGCCGTATTTATATATTTGCCACTGTGCAGTAGAATCCGCATAGGTGTTCGAGTGTTCGAACCCTAATGCGTGAGAGATGGTAAGTAAACGCCGTATTTACATATCTGCCACTGTGCAGGAGAATCCGAATAGGTGTTCCAGTGTTCGAACCGTAATGCGTGAGAAATGGTAAGTAAACGCCGTATTTACATATCTGCCACTGTGCAGGAGAATCCGTATAGGTGTTCGGGTGTTCGAACCCTAATGCGTAAGAAACGGTAAGTAAACGCCGTCTTTACATATATGAGACTGTGCAGGAGAATCCGTATAGGTGTTCGAGTGTTCGAAGCGTAATGCATGAGAAATGATTAGTAAACGCCGTATTTACATATCCGCCACTGTGCAGGAGAATCCGTATAGGTGTTCGAGTGTTCGAACCCTAATGCGTGAAAAATGGTAAGTAAACGCCGTATTTACATATCTGCCACTGTGCAGTAGAATCTGTATAGGTGTTCGAGTGTTCGAACCCTAATGCGTGAGAAATGGTATGTAAACGCCGTATTTACATATCTGCCACTATGCAGGAGAATCCGTATAGGTGTTCGAGTGTTCGAAGCGTAATGCGTGAGAAATGGTAAGTAAACGCCGCATTTACATATCTGCCATTATGTAGGAGAATCCGTATAGGTGTTCGAGTGTTCGAACCCTAATGCGTGAAAAATGGTAAGTAAATGCCGTATTTACATATCTGCCACTGTGCTGTAGAATCCGTATAGGTGTTCGAGTGTGCGAACCCTAATGCGTGAGAAATGGTAAGTAAACGCCGTATTTACATATCTGCCACTGTGCAGGAGAATCCGTATAGGTGTTCGGGTGTTCGAACCCTAATGCGTGAGAAATGGTAAATAAACGCCGTATTTACGTATATGAGACTGTGCAGGAGAATCCGTTTAGGTGTTCGAGTTTTCGAAGCGTAATGCGTGAGAAATGGTAAGTAAACGCCGTATTTACATATCTGCCACTGTGCAGGAGAATCCGTATAGGTGTTCGAGTGTTCGAACCCTAATGCGTGAAAAATGGTAAGTTAACGCCGTATTTACACATTTGCCACTGTGCAGTAGAATCCGCAGAGGTGTTCGTGTGTTCGAACCCTAATGCGTGAGAAATGGTAAGTAAACGCCGTATTTAGATATCTGCCACGGTGCAGGAGAATCCGAGTAGGTGTTCGAGTGTTCGAACCGTAATGCGTGAGAAATGGTAAGTAAACGCCGTATTTACATACCCGCCACTGTACAGGAGAATCCGTATAGGTGTTCGGGAGTTCGAACCCTAATGCGTGAGAAATGGTAAGTAAACGCCGTATTTACATATATGAGACTGTGCGGGAGAATCCGTATAGGTGTTTGAGTGTTCGATGCGTAATGCGTGAGAAATGGTAAGTAAACGCCGTATTTATATATCTGCCACTGTGCAGGAGAATCCATATAGGTGTTCGAGTGTTCGAACCCTAATGCGTGGGAAATGGTAAGTAAACGCCGTTTTTGCGTATCTGCCACTGTGCAGTAGAATCTGTATAGGTGTTCGAGTGTTCGAAGCGTAATGCGTGAGAAATGGTAAGTAAACGCCGTATTTACGTATCTGCCACTGTGCAGGAGAATCCGTATAGGTGTTCGAGTGTTCGAACCCTAATACGTGAGAAATGGTTAGTAAACGCCGTATTTACATATCTGCCACTGTGCAGTAGAATCCGTATAGGTGTTCGAGTGTTCGAACCGTAATGCGTGAGAAATGGTAAGTAAACGCCGTATTTACATATCTGCTACTGTGCAGGAGAATCCGTATAGGTGTTCGAGGGTTCGAAGCGTAATGCGTGAGAAATGGTAAGTAAACGCCGTATTTACATATCTGCCACTGTGCAGGAGAATCCGTATAGGTGTCCGAGTGTTCGAACCCTAATGCGTGAAAAATGGTAAGTAAACGCCGTATTTATATATTTGCCACTGTGCAGTAGAATCCGCATAGGTGTTCGAGTGTTCGAACCCTAATGCGTGAGAGATGGTAAGTAAACGCCGTATTTACATATCTGCCACTGTGCAGGAGAATCCGAATAGGTGTTCCAGTGTTCGAACCGTAATGCGTGAGAAATGGTAAGTAAACGCCGTATTTACATATCTGCCACTGTGCAGGAGAATCCGTATAGGTGTTCGGGTGTTCGAACCCTAATGCGTAAGAAATGGTAAGTAAACGCCGTCTTTACATATATGAGACTGTGCAGGAGAATCCGTATAGGTGTTCGAGTGTTCGAAGCGTAATGCATGAGAAATGATTAGTAAACGCCGTATTTACATATCCGCCACTGTGCAGGAGAATCCGTATAGGTGTTCGAGTGTTCGAACCCTAATGCGTGAAAAATGGTAAGTAAACGCCGTATTTACATATCTGCCACTGTGCAGTAGAATCTGTATAGGTGTTCGAGTGTTCGAACCCTAATGCGTGAGAAATGGTATGTAAACGCCGTATTTACATATCTGCCACTATGCAGGAGAATCCGTATAGGTGTTCGAGTGTTCGAAGCGTAATGCGTGAGAAATGGTATGTAAACGCCGCATTTACATATCTGCCATTATGTAGGAGAATCCGTATAGGTGTTCGAGTGTTCGAACCCTAATGCGTGAAAAATGGTAAGTAAATGCCGTATTTACATATCTGCCACTGTGCTGTAGAATCCGTATAGGTGTTCGAGTGTGCGAACCCTAATGCGTGAGAAATGGTAAGTAAACGCCGTATTTACATATCTGCCACTGTGCAGGAGAATCCGTATAGGTGTTCGAGTGTTCAAACCCTAATACATGAAAAATGGTAAGTAAACGCCGTATTTACATATCTGCCACTGTGTAGGAGAATCCGTATTGGTGTTCGAGTGTTCGAACCGTAATGCGTGAGAAATGGTAAGTAAACGCCGTATTTACATATCTGCCACTGTGCAGGACAATCCGTATAGGTGTTCGGGTGCTCTAAGCCTAATGCGTGAGAAATGGTAAGTAAACGCCGTATTTACATATATGAGACTGTGCAGGAGAATCCCTATAGGTGTTCGAGTTTTCGAAGCGTAATGCGTGATAAATGGTAAGTAAACGCCGTATTTACATATCTGCCACTGTGCAGGAGAATCCGTATAGGTGTTCGGGTGTTCGAACTGTAATGCGTGAGAAATGGTAAGTAAACGCCGTATTTACATATCTGTCACTGTGCAGGAGAATCCGTATAGGTGTTCGGGTGCTCTAAGCCTAATGCGTGAGAAATGGTAAGTAAACGCCGTATTTACATATATGAGACTGTGCAGGAGAATCCCTATAGGTGTTCGAGTTTTCGAAGCGTAATGCGTGATAAATGGTAAGTAAACGCCGTATTTACATATCTGCCACGGTGAAGGAGAATCCGTATAGGTGTTCGAGTGTTCGAACCCTAATGCGTGAGAAATGGTAAGTAAACGCCGTATTTACATATCTGCAACTGTGCAGGAGAATCCGTATAGGTGTTCGAGTGTTCGAAGCGTAATGCGTGAGAAATGGTAAGTAAGCGCCGTATTTACATATCTGCCACTGTGGAGGAGAATCCGTATAGGTGTTCGAGTGTTCGAACCCTAATGCGTGAAAAATGGTAAGTAAACGCCGTATTTACATATTTGCCACTGTGCAGTAGAATCCGCATAGGTGTTCGAGTGTTCGAACCCTAATGCGTGAGAAATGGTAAGTAAACGCCGTATTTACATATCTGCCACTGTGCAGAAGAATCCGAATAGGTGTTCGAGTGTTCGAACCGTAATGCGTGAGAAATGGTAAGGAAACGCCGTATTTACATATCCGGCACTATACAGGAGAATCCGTATAGGTGTTCGGGAGTTCGAACCCTAATGCGTGAGAAATGGTAAGTAAACGCCGTATTTACATATATGAGACTGTGCAGGAGAATCCTTATAGGTGTTCAAGTGTTCGAAGCGTAATGCGTGAGAAATGGTAAGTAAACGCCGTATTTACATATCTGCCACCGTGCAGGAGAATCCGTATAGGTGTTCGAGTGTTCGAACCCTAATGCGTGAGAAATGGTAAGTAAACGCCGTATATACATATCTGCCACTGTGCAGGAGAATCCGAATAGGTGTTCGAGTGTTCGAACCATAATGCGTGAGAAATGGTAAGTAAACGCCATATTTACATATTGCCACTGTGCAGGAGAATCCGTATAGGTGTTCGGGTGTTCGAACCCTAATGCGTGAGAAATGGTAAGTAAACGCCGTATTTACGTATATGAGACTGTGCAGGAGAATCCGTTTAGGTGTTCGAATTTTCGAAGCGTAATGCGTGAGAAATGGTAAGTAAACGCCGTATTTACATATCTGCCACTGTGCAGGAGAATCCGTATAGGTGTTCGAGTGTTCGAACCCTAATGCATGAGAAATGGTAAGTAAACGCCGTATTTACATATCTGCAACTGTGCAGGAGAATCCGTATAGGTGTTCGAGTGTTCGAAGCGTAATGCGTGAGAAATGGTAAGTAAACGCCGTATTTACATATCTGCCACTGTGGAGGAGAATCCGTATAGGTGTTCGAGTGTTCGAACCCTAATGCGTGAAAAATGGTAAGTAAACGCAGTATTTACATATTTGCCACTGTGCAGTAGAATCCGCATAGGTGTTCGAGTGTTCGAACCCTAATGCGTGAGAAATGGTAAGTAAACGCCGTATTTACATATCTGCCACTGTGCAGAAGAATCCGAATAGGTGTTCGAGTGTTCGAACCGTAATGCGTGAGAAATGGTAAGTAAACGCCGTATTTACATATCAGGCACTGTACAGGAGAATCCGTATAGGTGTTCGGGAGTTCGAACCCTAATGCGTGAGAAATGGTAAGTAAACGCCGTATTTACATATATGAGACTGTGCAGGAGAATCCGTATAGGTGTTCGAGTGTTCGAAGCGTAATGCGTGAGAAATTGTAAGTAAACGCCGTATTTACATATCTGCCACTGTGCAGGAGAATCCGTATAGGTGTTCGAGTGTTCGAACCCTAATGCGTGAAAAATGGTAAGTAAACGCCGTATTTATATATTTGCCACTGTGCAGTAGAATCCGTGTAGGTGTTCGAGTGTTCGAACCCTAATGCGTGAGAGATGGTAAGTAAACGCCGTATTTACATATCTGCCACTGTGCAGGAGAATCCGAATAGGTGTTCCAGTGTTCGAACCGTAATGCGTGAGAAATGGTATGTAAACGCCGTATTTACATATCTGCCACTGTGCAGGAGAATCCGTATAGGTGTTCGGGTGTTCGAACCCTAATGCGTAAGAAATGGTAAGTAAACGCCGTCTTTACATATATGAGACTGTGCAGGAGAATCCGTATAGGTGTTCGAGTGTTCGAAACGTAATGCATGAGAAATGATTAGTAAACGCCGTTTTTACATATCCGCCACTGTGCAGGAGAATCCGTATAGGTGTTCGAGTGTTCGAACCCTAATGCGTGAAAAATGGTAAGTAAACGCCGTATTTACATATCTGCCACTGTGCAGTAGAATCTGTATAGGTGTTCGAGTGTTCGAACCCTAATGCGTGAGAAATGGCATGTAAACGCCGTATTTACATATCTGCCACTATGCAGGAGAATCCGTATAGGTGTTCGAGTGTTCGAAGCGTAATGCGAGAGAAATGGTAAGTAAACGCCGTATTTACATATCTGCCATTATGTAGGAGAATCCGTATAGGTGTTCGAGTGTTCAAACCCTAATACATGAAAAATGGTAAGTAAACGCCGTATTTACATATCTGCCACTGAGCAGTAGAATCCGTATAGGTGTTGGAGTGTTCGAACCCTAATGCATGAGAAATGGTAAGTAAGCGCCGTATTTACATATCTGCCACTGTGTAGGAGAATCCGTATTGGTGTTCGAGTGTTCGAACCGTAATGCGTGAGAAATGGTAAGTAAACGACGTATTTACATATCTGCCACTGTGCAGGAGAATCCGTATAGGTGTTCGGGTGCTCTAAGCCTAATGCGTGAGAAATGGTAAGTAAACGCCGTATTTACATATATGAGACTGTGCAGGAGAATCCCTATAGGTGTTCGAGTTTTCGAAGCGTAATGCGTGATAAATGGTAAGTAAACGCCGTATTTACATATCTGCCACTGTGCAGGAGAATCCGTATAGGTGTTCGGGTGTTCGAACTGTAATGCGTGAGAAATGGTAAGTAAACGCCGTATTTACATATCTGTCACTGTGCAGGAGAATCCGTATAGGTGTTCGGGTGCTCTAAGCCTAATGCGTGAGAAATGGTAAGTAAACGCCGTATTTACATATATGAGACTGTGCAGGAGAATCCCTATAGGTGTTCGAGTTTTCGAAGCGTAATGCGTGATAAATGGTAAGTAAACGCCGTATTTACATATCTGCCACGGTGAAGGAGAATCCGTATAGGTGTTCGAGTGTTCGAACCCTAATGCGTGAGAAATGGTAAGTAAACGCCGTATTTACATATCTGCAACTGTGCAGGAGAATCCGTATAGGTGTTCGAGTGTTCGAAGCGTAATGCGTGAGAAATGGTAAGTAAGCGCCGTATTTACATATCTGCCACTGTGGAGGAGAATCCGTATAGGTGTTCGAGTGTTCGAACCCTAATGCGTGAAAAATGGTAAGTAAACGCCGTATTTACATATTTGCCACTGTGCAGTAGAATCCGCATAGGTGTTCGAGTGTTCGAACCCTAATGCGTGAGAAATGGTAAGTAAACGCCGTATTTACATATCTGCCACTGTGCAGAAGAATCCGAATAGGTGTTCGAGTGTTCGAACCGTAATGCGTGAGAAATGGTAAGGAAACGCCGTATTTACATATCCGGCACTATACAGGAGAATCCGTATAGGTGTTCGGGAGTTCGAACCCTAATGCGTGAGAAATGGTAAGTAAATGCCGTATTTACATATATGAGACTGTGCAGGAGAATCCTTATAGGTGTTCAAGTGTTCGAAGCGTAATGCGTGAGAAATGGTAAGTAAACGCCGTATTTACATATCTGCCACCGTGCAGGAGAATCCGTATAGGTGTTCGAGTGTTCGAACCCTAATGCGTGAGAAATGGTAAGTAAACGCCGTATATACATATCTGCCACTGTGCAGGAGAATCCGAATAGGTGTTCGAGTGTTCGAACCATAATGCGTGAGAAATGGTAAGTAAACGCCATATTTACATATTGCCACTGTGCAGGAGAATCCGTATAGGTGTTCGGGTGTTCGAACCCTAATGCGTGAGAAATGGTAAGTAAACGCCGTATTTACGTATATGAGACTGTGCAGGAGAATCCGTTTAGGTGTTCGAATTTTCGAAGCGTAATGCGTGAGAAATGGTAAGTAAACGCCGTATTTACATATCTGCCACTGTGCAGGAGAATCCGTATAGGTGTTCGAGTGTTCGAACCCTAATGCATGAGAAATGGTAAGTAAACGCCGTATTTACATATCTGCAACTGTGCAGGAGAATCCGTATAGGTGTTCGAGTGTTCGAAGCGTAATGCGTGAGAAATGGTAAGTAAACGCCGTATTTACATATCTGCCACTGTGGAGGAGAATCCGTATAGGTGTTCGAGTGTTCGAACCCTAATGCGTGAAAAATGGTAAGTAAACGCAGTATTTACATATTTGCCACTGTGCAGTAGAATCCGCATAGGTGTTCGAGTGTTCGAACCCTAATGCGTGAGAAATGGTAAGTAAACGCCGTATTTACATATCTGCCACTGTGCAGAAGAATCCGAATAGGTGTTCGAGTGTTCGAACCGTAATGCGTGAGAAATGGTAAGTAAACGCCGTATTTACATATCAGGCACTGTACAGGAGAATCCGTATAGGTGTTCGGGAGTTCGAACCCTAATGCGTGAGAAATGGTAAGTAAACGCCGTATTTACATATATGAGACTGTGCAGGAGAATCCGTATAGGTGTTCGAGTGTTCGAAGCGTAATGCGTGAGAAATTGTAAGTAAACGCCGTATTTACATATCTGCCACTGTGCAGGAGAATCCGTATAGGTGTTCGAGTGTTCGAACCCTAATGCGTGAAAAATGGTAAGTAAACGCCGTATTTATATATTTGCCACTGTGCAGTAGAATCCGTGTAGGTGTTCGAGTGTTCGAACCCTAATGCGTGAGAGATGGTAAGTAAACGCCGTATTTACATATCTGCCACTGTGCAGGAGAATCCGAATAGGTGTTCCAGTGTTCGAACCGTAATGCGTGAGAAATGGTATGTAAACGCCGTATTTACATATCTGCCACTGTGCAGGAGAATCCGTATAGGTGTTCGGGTGTTCGAACCCTAATGCGTAAGAAATGGTAAGTAAACGCCGTCTTTACATATATGAGACTGTGCAGGAGAATCCGTATAGGTGTTCGAGTGTTCGAAACGTAATGCATGAGAAATGATTAGTAAACGCCGTTTTTACATATCCGCCACTGTGCAGGAGAATCCGTATAGGTGTTCGAGTGTTCGAACCCTAATGCGTGAAAAATGGTAAGTAAACGCCGTATTTACATATCTGCCACTGTGCAGTAGAATCTGTATAGGTGTTCGAGTGTTCGAACCCTAATGCGTGAGAAATGGCATGTAAACGCCGTATTTACATATCTGCCACTATGCAGGAGAATCCGTATAGGTGTTCGAGTGTTCGAAGCGTAATGCGAGAGAAATGGTAAGTAAACGCCGTATTTACATATCTGCCATTATGTAGGAGAATCCGTATAGGTGTTCGAGTGTTCAAACCCTAATACATGAAAAATGGTAAGTAAACGCCGTATTTACATATCTGCCACTGAGCAGTAGAATCCGTATAGGTGTTGGAGTGTTCGAACCCTAATGCATGAGAAATGGTAAGTAAGCGCCGTATTTACATATCTGCCACTGTGTAGGAGAATCCGTATTGGTGTTCGAGTGTTCGAACCGTAATGCGTGAGAAATGGTAAGTAAACGACGTATTTACATATCTGCCACTGTGCAGGAGAATCCGTATAGGTGTTCGGGTGCTCTAAGCCTAATGCGTGAGAAATGGTAAGTAAACGCCGTATTTACATATATGAGACTGTGCAGAAGAATCCCTATAGGTGTTCGAGTTTTCGAAGCGTAATGCGTGATAAATGGTAAGTAAACGCCGTATTTACATATCTGCCACTGTGCAGGAGAATCCGTATAGGTGTTCGGGTGTTCGAACCCTAATGCGTGAGAAATGGTAAGTAAACGCCGTATTTACATATATGAGACTGTGCAGGAGAATCCAAATAGGTGTTCCAGTGTTCGAACCGTAATGCGTGAGAAATGGTAAGTAAACGCCGTATTTACATATCTGCCACTGTGCAGGAGAATCCGTATAGGTGTTCGGGTGTTCGAACCCTAATGCGTAAGAAATGGTAAGTAAACGCCGTCTTTACATATATGACACTGTGCAGGAGAATCCGTATAGGTGTTCGAGTGTTCGAAGCGTAATGCATGAGAAATGATTAGTAAACGCCGTATTTACATATCCGCCACTGTGCAGGAGAATCCGTATAGGTGTTCGAGTGTTCGAACCCTAATGCGTGAAAAATGGTAAGTAAACGCCGTATTTACATATCTGCCACTGTGCAGTAGAATTTGTATAGGTGTTCGAGTGTGCGAACCCTAATGCGTGAGAAATGGTAAGTAAACGCCGTATTTACATATCTGCCACTGTGCAGGAGAATCCGTATAGGTGTTCGAGTGTTCAAACCCTAATACATGAAAAATGGTAAGTAAACGCCGTATTTACATATCTGCCACTGAGCAGTAGAATCCGTATAGGTGTTCGGATGTTCGAACCCTAATGCATGAGAAATGGTAAGTAAGCGCCGTATTTACATATCTGCCACTGTGTAGGAGAATCCGTATTGGTGTTCGAGTGTTCGAACCGTAATGCGTGAGAAATGGTAAGTAAACGCCGTATTTACATATCTGCCACTGTGCAGGAGAATCCGTATAGGTGTTCGGGTGCTCTAAGCCTAATGCGTGAGAAATGGTAAGTAAACGCCGTATTTACATATATGAGACTGTGCAGAAGAATCCCTATAGGTGTTCGAGTTTTCGAAGCGTAATGCGTGATAAATGGTAAGTAAACGCCGTATTTACATATCTGCCACTGTGCAGGAGAATCCGTATAGGTGTTCGGGTGTTCGAACCGTAATGCGTGAGAAATGGTAAGTAAACGCCGTATTTACATATCTGCCACTGTGCAGGAGAATCCGTGTAGGTGTTCGGGTGCTCTAAGCCTAATGCGTGAGAAATGGTAAGTAAACGCCGTATTTACATATATGAGACTGTGCAGGAGAATCCCTATAGGTGTTCGAGTTTTCGAAGCGTAATGCGTGATAAATGGTAAGTAAACGCCGTATTTACATATCTGCCACTGAGCAGTAGAATCCGTATAGGTGTTCGAGTGTTCGAACCCTAATGCATGAGAAATGGTAAGTAAGCGCCGTATTTACATATCTGCCACTGTGTAGGAGAATCCGTATTGGTGTTCGAGTGTTCGAACCGTAATGCGTGAGAAATGGTAAGTAAACGCCGTATTTACATATCTGCCACTGTGCAGGAGAATCCGTATAGGTGTTCGAGTGTTCGAACCCTAATGCATGAGAAATGGTAAGTAAACGCCGTATTTACATATCTGCAACTGTGCAGGAGAATCCGTATAGGTGTTCGAGTGTTCGAAGCGTAATGCGTGAGAAATGGTAAGTAAGCGCCGTATTTACATATCTGCCACTGTGTAGGAGAATCCGTAAAGGTGTTCGAGTGTTCGAACCCTAATGCGTGAAAAATGGTAAGTAAACGCCGTATTTACATATTTGCCACTGTGCAGTAGAATCCGCATAGGTGTTCGAGTGTTCGAACCCTAGTGCGTGAGAAATGGTAAGTAAACGCCGTATTTACATATCTGCCACTGTGCAGAAGAATCCGAATAGGTGTTCGAGTGTTCGAACCGTAATGCGTGAGAAATGGTAAGGAAACGCCGTATTTACATATCCGGCACTATACAGGAGAATCCGTATAGGTGTTCGGGAGTTCGAACCCTAATGCGTGAGAAATGGTAAGTAAACGCCGTATTTACATATATGAGACTGTGCAGGAGAATCCGTATAGGTGTTCAAGTGTTCGAAGCGTAATGCGTGAGAAATGGTAAGTAAACGCCGTATTTACATATCTGCCACCGTGCAGGAGAATCCGTATAGGTGTTCGAGTGTTCGAACCCTAATGCGTGAGAAATGGTAAGTAAACGCCGTATATACATATCTGCCACTGTGCAGGAGAATCCGAATAGGTGTTCGAGTGTTCGAACCATAATGCGTGAGAAATGGTAAGTAAACGCCATATTTACATATCTGCCACTGTGCAGGAGAATCCGTATAGGTGTTCGGGTGTTCGAACCCTAATGCGTAAGAAATGGTAAGTAAACGCCGTATTTACGTATATGAGACTGTGCAGGAGAATCCGTTTAGGTGTTCGAGTTTTCGAAGCGTAATGCGTGAGAAATGGTAAGTAAACGCCGTATTTACATATCTGCCACTGTGCAGGAGAATCCGTATAGGTGTTCGAGTGTTCGAACCCTAATGCATGAGAAATGGTAAGTAAACGCCGTATTTACATATCTGCAACTGTGCAGGAGAATCCGTATAGGTGTTCGAAGCGTAATGCGTGAGAAATGGTAAGTAAACGCTGTATTTACATATCTGCCACTGTGGAGGAGAATCCGTATAGGTGTTCGAGTGTTGGAACCCTAATGCGTGAAAAATGGTAAGTAAATGCAGTATTTACATATTTGCCACTGTGCAGTAGAATCCGCATAGGTGTTCGAGTGTTCGAACCCTAATGCGTGAGAAATGGTAAGTAAACGCCGTATTTACATATCTGCCACTGTGCAGAAGATTCCGAATAGGTGTTCGAGTGTTCGAACCGTAATGCGTGAGAAATGGTAAGTAAACGCCGTATTTACATATCAGGCACTGTACAGGAGAATCCGTATAGGTGTTCGGGAGTTCGAACCCTAATGCGTGAGAAATGGTAAGTAAACGCCGTATTTACATATATGAGACTGTGCAGGAGAATCCGTATAGGTGTTCGAGTGTTCGAAGCGTAATGCGTGAGAAATTGTAAGTAAACGCCGTATTTACATATCTGCCACTGTGCAGGAGAATCCGTCTAGGTGTTCGAGTGTTCGAACCCTAATGCGTGAGAAATGGTAAGTAAACGCCGTATATACATATCTGCCACTGTGCAGGAGAATCCGAATAGGTGTTCGAGTGTTCGAACTGTAATGCGTGAGAAATGGTAAGTAAACGCCGTATTTACATATTTGCCACTGTGCAGGAGAATCCGTATAGGTGTTCGGGTGTTCGAACCCTAAGGCGTGACAAATGGTAAGTAAACGCCGTATTTACGTATATGGGACTGTGCAGGAGAATCCGTATAGGTGTTCGAGTTTTCGAAGCGTAATGCGTGAGAAATGGTAAGTAAACGCCGTATTTACATATCTGCCACTGTGCAGGAGAATCCGTATAGGTGTTCGAGTGTTCGAACCCTAATGCGTGGGAAATGGTAAGTCAACGCCGTATTTGCATATCTGCCACTGTGCAGTAGAATCCGTATAGGTGTTCGAGTGTTCGAAGCGTAATGCATGAGAAATGATAAGTAAATGCCGTATTTACGTATCTGCCACTGTGCAGGAGAATCCGTATAGGTGTTCGAGTGTTCGAACCCTAATGCGTGAGAAATGGTTAGTAAATGCCGTATTTACATATCTGCCACTGTGCAGTAGAATCCGTATAGGTGTTCGAGTGTTCGAACCGTAATGCGTGAGAAATGGTACGTAAACGCCGTATTTACATATCTGCCACTGTGCAGGAGAATCCGTATAGGTGTTCGAGTGTTCGAAGCGTAATGCGTGAGAAATGGTAAGTAAACGCCGTATTTACACATCTGCCACTGTGCAGGAGAATCCATATAGGTGTTCGAGTGTTCGAACCATAATGCGTGAAAAATGGTAAGTAAACGCCGTATTTACATATTTGCCACTGTGCAACAGAATCCGCGTAGGTGTTCGAGTGTTCGAACCCTAATGCGTGAAAAATGGTAAGTAAACGCCGTATTTACATATTTGCCACTGTGCAGGAGAATCCGTATAGGTGTTCGAGTGTTCGAACCCTAATGCGTGAAAAATGGTAAGTACACGCCGTATTTACATATTTGCCACTGTGCAGTAGAATCCGCAAAGGTGTTCGAGTGTTCGAACCCTAATGCGCGAGAAATGGTAAGTAAACGCCGTATTTACATATCTGCCACTGTGCAGGAGAATCCGAATAGGTGTTCGAGTGTTCGAACCGTAATGCGTGAGAAATGGTAAGTAAACGCCGTATTTACATATCTGCCACTGTGCAGGAGAATCCGCATAGGTGTTCGAGTGTTCGAACCCTAATGCGTGAGAAATGGTAAGTAAACGCCGTATTTACAAATATGAGACTGCGCAGGAGAATCCGTATAGCTGTTCGAGTGTTCGAAGCGTAATGCGTGAGAAATGGTAAGTAAACGCCGTATTTACATATCTTCCACTGTGCAGGAGAATCCGTATAGGTGTTCGAGTGTTCGAGCCCTAATGCGTGGGAAATGGTAACTAAACGCCGTATTTGCATATCTGCCACTGTGCAGTAGAATCCGTATAGGTGTTCGAGTGTTCGAAGCGTAATGCGTGACAATTGGTAAGTAAACGCCGTATTTACGTATCTGCCACTGTGCAGGAGAATCCGTATAGGTGTTCGAGTGTTCGAACCCTAATGCGTGAGAAATGGTTAGTAAACGCCGTATTTACATATCTGCCACTATGCTGTAGAATCCGTATAGGTGTTCGAGTGGTCGAACCGTAATGCGTCAGAAATGGAAAGTAAACGCCGTATTTACATATCTGCCACTGTGCAGGAGAATCCGTATAGGTGTTCGAGTGTTCGAAGCATAATGCGTGAGAAATGGTAAGTAAACGCCGTATTTACATATCTGCCACTGTGCAGGAGAATCCGTATAGGTGTTCGAGTGTTCGAACCCTAATGCGTGAAAAGTGGTAAGTAAACGCCGTATTTACATATTTGCCACTGTGCAGTAGAGTCCGCATAGGTGTTCGAGTGTTCGAACCCTAATGCGTGAGAAATGGTAAGTAAAAGCCGTATTTACATATCTGCCACTGTGCAGGAGAATCCGAATAGGTGTTCGGGTGTTCGAACCGTAATGCGTGAGAAATGGTAAGTAAACGCCGTATTTACATATCTGCCACTGTGCAGGAGAATCCGTATAGGTGTTCGGGTGCTCTAAGCCTAATGCGTGAGAAATGGTAAGTAAACGCCGTATTTACATATATGAGACTGTGCAGGAGAATCCCTATAGGTGTTCGAGTTTTCGAAGCGTAATGCGTGATAAATGGTAAGTAAACGCCGTATTTACATATCTGCCACTGTGCAGGAGAATCCGTATAGGTGTTCGAGCGTTCGAACCCTAATGCATGAGAAATGGTAAGTAAACGCCGTATTTACATATCTGCAACTTTGCAGGAGAATCCGTATAGGTGTTCGGGTGTTCGAAGCGTAATGCGTGAGAAATGGTAAGTAAGCGCCGTATTTACATATCTGCCACTGTGGAGGAGAATCCGTATAGGTGTTCGAGTGTTCGAACCCTAATGCGTGAAAAATGGTAAGTAAACGCCGTATTTACATATTTGCCACTGTGCAGTAGAATCCGCATAGGTGTTCGAGTGTTCGAACCCTAATGCGTGAGAAATGGTAAGTAAACGCCGTATTTACATATCTGCCACTGTGCAGAAGAATCCGAATAGGTGTTCGAGTGTTCGAACCGTAATGCGTGAGAAATGGTAAGGAAACGCCGTATTTACATATCCGGCACTATACAGGAGAATCCGTATAGGTGTTCGGGAGTTCGAACCCTAATGCGTGAGAAATGGTAAGTAAATGCCGTATTTACATATATGAGACTGTGCAGGAGAATCCGTATAGGTGTTCGAGTGTTCGAAGCGTAATGCGTGAGAAATGGTAAGTAAGCGCCGTATTTACATATCTGCCACCGTGCAGGAGAATCCGTATAGGTGTTCGAGTGTTCGAACCCTAATGCGTGAGAAATGGTAAGTAAACGCCGTATATACATATCTGCCACTGTGCAGTAGAATCCGTATAGGTGTTCGAGTGTTCGAACCCTAATGCATGAGAAATGGTAAGTAAGCGCCGTATTTACATATCTGCCACTGTGTAGGAGAATCCGTATTGGTGTTCGAGTGTTCGAACCGTAATGCGTGAGAAATGGTAAGTAAACGCCGTATTTACATATCTGCCACTGTGCAGGAGAATCCGTATAGGTGTTCGAGTTTTCGAAGCGTAATGCGTGAGAAATGGTAAGTAAACGCCGTATTTACATATCTGCCACTGTGCAGGAGAATCCGTATAGGTGTTCGAGTGTTCGAACCCTAATGCGTGAAAAATGGTAAGTTAACGCCGTATTTACACATTTGCCACTGTGCAGTAGAATCCGCATAGGTGTTCGAGTGTTCGAACCCTAATGCGTGAGAAATGGTAAGTAAACGCCGTATTTAGATATCTGCCACGGTGCAGGAGAATCCGAGTAGGTGTTCGAGTGTTCGAACCGTAATGCGTGAGAAATGGTAAGTAAACGCCGTATTTACATACCCGCCACTGTACAGGAGAATCCGTATAGGTGTTCGGGAGTTCGAACCCTAATGCGTGAGAAATGGTAAGTAAACGCCGTATTTACATATATGAGACTGTGCAGGAGAATCTGTATAGGTGTTTGAGTGTTCGATGCGTAATGCGTGAGAAATGGTAAGTAAATGCCGTATTTACATATCTGCCACTGTGCAGGAGAATCCGTATAGGTGTTCGAGTGTTCAAACCCTAATGCGTGGGAAATGGTAAGTAAACGCCGTTTTTGCATATCTGCCACTGTGCAGTAGAATCCGTATAGGTGTTCGAGTGTTCGAAGCGTAATGCGTGAGAAATGGTAAGTAAACGCCGTATTTACGTATCTGCCACTGTGCAGGAGAATCCGTATAGGTGTTCGAGTGTTCGAACCCTAATACGTGAGAAATGGTTAGTAAACGCCGTATTTACATATCTGCCACTGTGCAGTAGAATCCGTATAGGTGTTCGAGTGTTCGAACCGTAATGCGTGAGAAATGGTAAGTAAACGCCGTATTTACATATCTGCTACTGTGCATGAGAATCTGTATAGGTGTTCGAGGGTTCGAAGCGTAATGCGTGAGAAATGGTAAGTAAACGCCGTATTTACATATCTGCCACTGTGCAGGAGAATCCGTATAGGTGTTCGTGTGTTCGAACCCTAATGCGTGAAAAATGGTAAGTAAACGCCGTATTTATATATTTGCCACTGTGCAGTAGAATCCGCATAGGTGTTCGAGTGTTCGAACCCTAATGCGTGAGAGATGGTAAGTAAACGCCGTATTTACATATCTGCCACTGTGCAGGAGAATCCGAATAGGTGTTCGAGTGTTCGAAGCGTAATGCATGAGAAATGATTAGTAAACGCCGTATTTACATATCCGCCACTGTGCAGGAGAATCCGTATAGGTGTTCGAGTGTTCGAACCCTAATGCGTGAAAAATGGTAAGTAAACGCCGTATTTACATATCTGCCACTGTGCAGTAGAATCTGTATAGGTGTTCGAGTGTTCGAACCCTAATGCGTGAGAAATGGTATGTAAACGCCGTATTTACATATCTGCCACTATGCAGGAGAATCCGTATAGGTGTTCGAGTGTTCGAAGCGTAATGCGTGAGAAATGGTAAGTAAACGCCGTATTTACATATCTGCCATTATGTAGGAGAATCCGTATAGGTGTTCGAGTGTTCGAACCCTAATGCGTGAAAAATGGTAACTAAATGCCGTATTTACATATCTGCCACTGTGCAGTAGAATCCGTATAGGTGTTCGAGTGTGCGAACCCTAATGCGTGAGAAATGGTAAGTAAACGCCGTATATACATATCTGCCACTGTGCAGGAGAATCCGTATAGGTGTTCGAGTGTTCAAACCCTAATACATGAAAAATGGTAAGTAAACGCCGTATTTACATATCTGCCACTGAGCAGTAGAATCCGTATAGGTGTTCGAGTGTTCGAACCCTAATGCATGAGAAATGGTAAGTAAGCGCCGTATTTACATATCTGCCACTGTGTAGGAGAATCCGTATTGGTGTTCGAGTGTTCGAACCGTAATGCGTGAGAAATGGTAAGTAAACGCCGTATTTGCATAGCTGCCACTATGCAGGAGAATCCGTATAGGTGTTCGAATGTTCGAACCCTAATGCGTGAGAAATGGTATGTAAACGCTGTATTTACATATCTGCCACTGTGCAGTAGAATCCGTATAGGTGTTCGAGTGTTCGCACCCTAATGCGTGAGAAATGGTAATTAAACGCCGTATTTACATATCTGCCACTGTGTCGGAGAATCCCTATAGGTGTTCGAATGTTCGAACCGTAATGCGTGAGAAATGGTATGTAAACGCCATATTTACAGATCTGCCACTGTGCAGGAGAATCCGTATAGGTGTTCGGGTGTTCGAACCCTAATGCGTAAGAAATGGTAAGTAAAGGCCGTCTTTACATATATGAGACTGTGCAGGAGAATCCGTATAGGTGTTCGAGTGTTCGAAGCGTAATGCGTGAGAAATGGTAAGTGAACGCCGTATTTACATATCTGCCACTGTGCAGGAGAATCCGTATAGGTGTTCGAGTGTTCGAACCCTAATGCGTGAAAAATGGTAAGTAAACGCCGTATTTACATATCTGCCACTGTGCAGTAGAATCTGTATAGGTGTTCGAGTGTTCGAACCCTAATGCGTGAGAAATGGTATGTAAACGCCGTATTTACATATCTGCCACTATGCAGGAGAATCCGTATAGGTGTTCGAGTGTTCGAAGCGTAATGCGTGTGAAATGGTAAGTAAACGCCGTATTTACATATCTGCCATTATACAGGAGAATCCGTATAGGTGTTCGAGTGTTCGAACCCTAATGCGTGAAAAATGGTAAGTAAATGCCGTATTTACGTATCTACCACTGTGCAGTAGAATCCGTATAGGTGTTCGAGTGTTCGAACCCGAATACGTGAGAAATGGTAAGTAAAGGCCGTATTTACATATCTGCCACTGTGCAGGAGAATCCGTATAGGTGTTCGAGTGTTCAAACCCTAATACATGAAAATTGGTAAGTAAACACCGTATTTACATATCTGCCACTGAGCGGTAGAATCCGTATAGGTGTTCGAGTGTTCGAACCCTAATGCGTGAGAAATGGTAAGTAAACGCCGTATTTACATATCTGCCACTGTGTTGGAGAATCCGTATTGGTGTTCGAGTGTTCGAACCGTAATGCGTGAGAAATGGTAGGTAAACGCCGTATTTGCATAGCTGCCACTATGCAGGAGAATCCGTATAGGTGTTCGAATGTTCGAACCCTAATGCGTGAGAAATGGTATGTAAACGCTGTATTTACATATCTGCCACTATGCTGTAGAATCCGTATAGGTGTTCGAGTGTTCGCACCCTAATGCGTGAGAAATGGTAATTAAACGCCGTATTTACATATCTGCCACTGTGCCGGAGAATCCGTATAGGTGTTCGAGTGTTCGAACCCTAATGCGTGAGAAATGGTATGTAAACGCCGTATTTACATATCTGCCACTGTGCAGGAGAATCCGTATAGGTGTTCGAGTGTTCGAACCGTAATGCGTGAGAAATTGTAAGTAAATGCCGTATTTACATATCTGCCACTGTGCAGGAGAATCTGTATAAGTGTTCGAGTGTTCGAACCCTAATGCGTGAGAAATGGTAAGTAAACGCCGTATTTACATATCTGCCAATGTGCAGGAGAATCCGTATAGGTGTTCGGGTGTTCGAACCCTAATGCGTGAAAAATGGTAAGTAAACGCCGTATTTACATATCTGCCACTGAACAGTAGAATCCGTATAGGTGTTCGAGCGTTCGAACCCTAATGCGTGAGAAATGGTAAGTAAACGCCGTATTTACATATCTGCCACTGTGTAGGAGAATCCGTATAGGAGTTCGAGTGTTCGAATCGTAATGCGTGAGAAATGGTAAGTAAACGCCGTATTTGCATAGCTGCCACTATGCAGGAGAATCCGTATAGGTGTTCGAATGTTCGAACCCTAATGCGTGAGAAATGGTATGTAAACGCCGTATTTACATATCTGCCACTGTGCAGGAGAATTCGTATAGGTGTTCGAGTGTTCGACCCGTAAAGCGTGAGAAATGGTAAGTAAACGCCGTATTTACATATCTGCCACTGTGCAGGAGAATCCGTATAGGTGCTCGAGTGTTCGAGCCCTAATTCGTGGGAAATGGTAAGTAAACGCCGTATTTGCATACCTGCCACTGGGTAGTAGAATCCGTATAGGTGTTCGAGTGTTCGAAGCGTAATGCGTGAGAAATGGCAAGTAAACACCGTATTTACGTATCTGCCACTGTGCAGGAGAATCCGTGTAGGTATTCGAGTGTTCGAACCCTAATGCGTCACAAATGGTTAGTAAACGCCGTATTTACATATCTGCCACTGTGCAATAGAATCCGTATAGGTGTTCGAGTGTTCGAACCGTAATGCGTGAGAAATGATAAGTAAACGCCGTATTTACATATTTGCCACTGTGCAGGAGAATCCGTATAGGTGTTCGAGTGTTCGAAGCGTAATGCGTGAGAAATGGTAAGTAAACGCCGTATTTACATATCTGCCACTGTGCAGGAGAATCTGTATAGGTTTTCGAGTGTTCGACCCGTAAAGCGTGAGAAATGGTAAGTAAACGCCGTATTTACATATCTGCCACTGTGCAGGAGAATCCGTATAGGTGTTCGAGTGTTCGAGCCCTAATGCGTGGGAAATGGTAAGTAAACGCCGTATTTGCATATCTGCCACTGTGCAGTAGAATCCGTATAGGTGTTCGAGTGTTCGAAGCGTAATGCGTGAGAAATGGTAAGTAAACACCGTATTTGCGTATCTGCCACTGTGTAGGAGAATCCGTATAGGTATTCGAGTGTTCGAACCCTAATGCGTGAGAAATGGTTAGTAAACGCCGTATTTACATATCTGCCACTGTGCAATAGAATCCGTATAGGTGTTCGAGTGTTCGAACCGTAATGCGTGAGAAATGATAAGTAAACGCCGTATTTACATATTTGCCACTGTGCAGGAGAATCCGTATAGGTGTTCGAGTGTTCGAAGCGTAATGCGTGAGAAATGGTAAGTAAACGCTGTATTTACATATCTGCCACTGTGCAGGAGAATTCGTATAGGTGTTTGAGTGTTCGAACCCTAATGCGTGAAAAATGGTAAGTAAACGACGTATTTACATGTCTGCCACTATGCAGTAGAATCCGTATAGGTGTTCAAGTGTTCAAACCCTAATGCATGAGAAATGGTTAGTAAACGCCGTATTTACATATCTGCCACTGTGCAGGAGAATCCTTATAGGTGTTCGAGTGTTCGAACCGTAATGCGTGAGAAATGTCTGCCACTGTGTAGGAGAATCCGTATAGGTGTTCGAGTGTTCGAACCCTAATGCGTGAGAAATGGTAAGTAAACGCCGTATTTACATATATGAGACTGTGCAGGAGAATCCGTATAGGTGTTCGAGTGTTCGAAGCGTAATGCGTGAGAAATAGTAAGTAAACGCCGTATTTACGTATATGAGACTGTGAAGGAGAATCCGTATAGGTGTTCGAGTGTTCGAAGCGTAATGCGGGAGAAATGGTAAGTAAACGCCATATTTACATATCTGCCACTGTGCAGGAGATTCCGAATAGGTGTACGAGTGTTCGAACCCTAATGCGTGAAAAATGGTAAGTAATCGCCGTATTTACATATCTGCCACTGTGCAGTAGAATCCGTATAGCTGTTCGAGTGTTCGAACCCTAATGCGTGAGACATGGTAAGTAAACGCCGTATTTACATATCTGCCAAAGTGCAGGAGAATCCGTATAGGTGTTCGAGTGTTCGAACCGTAATGCGTGAGAAATGGTAAGTAAACGCCGTATTTGCAAAGCTGCCACCATGCAGGAGAATCCGTATAGGTGTTCGAGTGTTCGAACCCTAATGCGAGAGAAATGGTATGTAAACACCGTATTTACATGTCTGCCACTGTGCAGGAGAATCCGTATAGGTGTTCGAGTGTTCGAACCGTAATGCGTGAGAAATGGTAAGTGAACGCCGTATTGACATATCTGCCACTATGCAGTAGAATCCGTATAGGTGTTTCGAGTGTTCGAAACGTAATGCGTGAGAAATGGTAAATAAACGCCATATTCACATATCTGCCACTATGCAGGAGAATCCGTATAGGTGTTCGAGTGTTCGAACCCTAATGCGTGAGAAATGGTTAGTAAACACCGTATTTACATATCTGCCACTGTGCAGTAGAATCTGTATAGGTGTTCGAGTGTTCGACCCGTAAAGCGTGAGAAATGGTAAGTAAACGCCGTATTTACATATCTGCCACTGTGCAGGAGAATCCGTATAGGTGTTCGAGTGTTCGAGCCCTAATGCGTGGGAAATGGTAAGTAAACGCCGTATTTGCATATCTGCCACTGTGCAGTAGAATCCGTATAGGTGTTCGAGTGTTCGAAGCGTAATGCGTGAGAAATGGTAAGTAAACACCGTATTTACGTATCTGCCACTGTGCAGGACAATCCGTATAGGTATTCGAGTGTTCGGACCCTAATGCGTGAGAAATGGTTAGTAAACGCCGTATTTACATATCTGCCACTGTGCAATAGAATCCGTCTAGGTGTTCGAGTGTTCGAACCGTAATGCGTGAGAAATGATAAGTAAACGCCGTATTTACATATTTGCCACTGTGCAGGAGAATCCGTATAGGTGTTCGAGTGTTCGAAGCGTAATGCGTGAGAAATGGTAAGTAAACGCCGTATTTACATATCTGCCACTGTGCAGGAGAATTCGTATAGGTGTTTGAGTGTTCGAACCCTAATGCGTGAAAAATGGTAAGTAAACGACGTATTTTCATGTCTGCCACTATGCAGTAGAATCCGTATAGGTGTTCAACTGTTCAAACCGTAATGCGTGAGAAATGGTAAGTAAACGCCGTATTTACATATCTGCCACTGTGCAGGAGAATCCGTATAGGTGTTCGAGTGTTCGAACCGTAGTGCGTGAGAAATGTCTGCCACTGTGCAGGAGAATCCGTATAGGTGTTCGAGTGTTCGAACCCTAATGCGTGAGAAATGGTAAGTAACGCCGTATTTACATATATGAGACTGTGCAGGAGAATCCGTATAGGTGTTCGAGTGTTCGAAGCGTAATGCGTGAGAAATGGTAAGTAAACGCCGTATTTACATATATGAGACTGTGCAGGAGAATCCGTATAGGTGTTCGAGTGTTCGAAGCGTAATGCGTGAGAAATGGTAAGTAAACGCCGTATTTACATATCTGCCACTGTGCAGGAGATGCCGTATAGGTGTACGAGTGTTCGAACCCTAATGCGTGAAAAATGGTAAGTAATCGCCGTATTTACATATCAGCCACTGTGCAGTAGAATCCGTATAGGTGTTCGAGTGTTCGAACCCTAATGCGTGAGAAATGGTAAGTAAACGCCGTATTTACATATCTGCCAATGTGCAGGAGAATCCGTATAGGTGTTCGAGTGTTCGAACCGTAATGCGTGAGAAATGGTAAGTAAACGCCGTATTTGCAAAGCTGCCACCATGCAGGAGAATCCGTATAGGTGTTCGAGTGTTCGAACCCTAATGCGAGAGAAATGGTATGTAAACGCCGTATTTACATATCTGCCACTGTGCAGGAGAATCCGTATAGGTGTTCGAGTGTTCGAACCGTAATGCGTGAGAAATGGTAAGTAAATGCCGTATTTACATATCTGCCACTGTGCAGGAGAATCTGTATAGGTGTTCGAGTGTTCGAACCCTAATGCGTGAGAAATGTAAGTGCACGCCGTATTGACATATCTGCCACTATGCAGTAGAATCCGTATAGGTGTTCGAGTGTTCGAAACGTAATGCGTGAGAAATGGTAAATAAACGCCATATTCACATATCTGCCACTATGCAGGAGAATCCGTATAGGTGTTCGAGTGTTCGAACCCTAATGCGTGAGAAATGGTTAGTAAACGCCGTATTTACATATCTGCCACTGTGCAGTAGAATCCGTATAGGTGTTCGAGTGTTCGACCCGTAAAGCGTGAGAAATGGTAAGTAAACGCCGTATTTACATATCTGCCACTGTGCAGGAGAATCCGTATAGGTGTTCGAGTGTTCGAGCCCTAATGCGTGGGAAATGGTAAGTAAACGCCGTATTTGCATATCTGCCACTGTGCAGTAGAATCCGTATAGGTGTTCGAGTGTTCGAAGCGTAATGCGTGAGAAATGGTAAGTAAACACCGTATTTACGTATCTGCCACTGTGCAGGACAATCCGTATAGGTATTCGAGTGTTCGAACCCTAATGCGTGAGAAATGGTTAGTAAACGCCGTATTTACATATCTGCCACTGTGCAATAGAATCCGTCTAGGTGTTCGAGTGTTCGAACCGTAATGCGTGAGAAATGATAAGTAAACGCCGTATTTACATATTTGCCACTGTGCAGGAGAATCCGTATAGGTGTTCGAGTGTTCGAAGCGTAATGCGTGAGAAATGGTAAGTAAACGCCGTATTTACATATCTGCCACTGTGCAGGAGAATTCGTATAGGTGTTTGAGTGTTCGAACCCTAATGCGTGAAAAATGGTAAGTAAACGACGTATTTACATGTCTGCCACTATGCAGTAGAATCCGTATAGGTGTTCAAGTGTTCAAACCCTAATGCATGAGAAATGGTTAGTAAACGCCGTATTTACATATCTGCCACTGTGCAGGAGAATCCTTATAGGTGTTCGAGTGTTCGAACCGTAATGCGTGAGAAATGTCTGCCACTGTGTAGGAGAATCCGTATAGGTGTTCGAGTGTTCGAACCCTAATGCGTGAGAAATGGTAAGTAAACGCCGTATTTACATATATGAGACTGTGCAGGAGAATCCGTATAGGTGTTCGAGTGTTCGAAGCGTAATGCGTGAGAAATAGTAAGTAAACGCCGTATTTACGTATATGAGACTGTGAAGGAGAATCCGTATAGGTGTTCGAGTGTTCGAAGCGTAATGCGTGAGAAATGGTAAGTAAACGCCATATTTACATATCTGCCACTGTGCAGGAGATTCCGAATAGGTGTACGAGTGTTCGAACCCTAATGCGTGAAAAATGGTAAGTAATCGCCGTATTTACATATCTGCCACTGTGCAGTAGAATCCGTATAGCTGTTCGAGTGTTCGAACCCTAATGCGTGAGACATGGTAAGTAAACGCCGTATTTACATATCTGCCAAAGTGCAGGAGAATCCGTATAGGTGTTCGAGTGTTCGAACCGTAATGCGTGAGAAATGGTAAGTAAACGCCGTATTTGCAAAGCTGCCACCATGCAGGAGAATCCGTATAGGTGTTCGAGTGTTCGAACCCTAATGCGAGAGAAATGGTATGTAAACACCGTATTTACATATCTGCCACTGTGCAGGAGAATCCGTATAGGTGTTCGAGTGTTCGAACCGTAATGCGTGAGAAATGGTAAGTAAATGCCGTATTTACATATCTGCCACTGTGCAGGAGAATCTGTATAGGTGTTCGAGTGTTCGAACCCTAATGCGTGAGAAATGGTAAGTGAACGCCGTATTGACATATCTGCCACTATGCAGTAGAATCCGTATAGGTGTTCGAGTGTTCGAAACGTAATGCGTGAGAAATGGTAAATAAACGCCATATTCATATATCTGCCACTATGCAGGAGAATCCGTATAGGTGTTCGAGTGTTCGAACCCTAATGCGTGAGAAATGGTTAGTAAAACACCGTATTTACATATCAGCCACTGTGCAGTAGAATCCGTATAGGTGTTCGAGTGTTCGACCCGTAAAGCGTGAGAAATGGTAAGTAAACGCCGTATTTACATATCTGCCACTGTGCAGGAGAATCCGTATAGGTGTTCGAGTGTTCGAGCCCTAATGCGTGGGAAATGGTAAGTAAACGCCGTATTTGCATATCTGCCACTGTGCAGTAGAATCCGTATAGGTGTTCGAGTGTTCGAAGCGTAATGCGTGAGAAATGGTAAGTAAACACCGTATTTACGTATCTGCCACTGTGCAGGACAATCCGTATAGGTATTCGAGTGTTCGGACCCTAATGCGTGAGAAATGGTTAGTAAACGCCGTAATTTACATATCTGCCACTGTGCAATAGAATCCGTCTAGGTGTTCGAGTGTTCGAACCGTAATGCATGAGAAATGATAAGTAAACGCCGTATTTACATATTTGCCACTGTGCAGGAGAATCCGTATAGGTGTTCGAGTGTTCGAAGCGTAATGCGTGAGAAATGGTAAGTAAACGCCGTATTTACATATCTGCCACTGTGCAGGAGAATTCGTATAGGTGTTTGAGTGTTCGAACCCTAATGCGTGAAAAATGGTAAGTAAACGACGTATTTTCATGTCTGCCACTATGCAGTAGAATCCGTATAGGTGTTCAACTGTTCAAACCGTAATGCGTGAGAAATGGTAAGTAAACGCCGTATTTACATATCTGCCACTGTGCAGGAGAATCCGTATAGGTGTTCGAGTGTTCGAACCGTAGTGCGTGAGAAATGTCTGCCACTGTGCAGGAGAATCCGTATAGGTGTTCGAGTGTTCGAACCCTAATGCGTGAGAAATGGTAAGTAACGCCGTATTTACATATATGAGACTGTGCAGGAGAATCCGTATAGGTGTTCGAGTGTTCGAAGCGTAATGCGTCAGAAATGGTAAGTAAACGCCGTATTTACATATATGAGACTGTGCAGGAGAATCCGTATAGGTGTTCGAGTGTTCGAAGCGTAATGCGTGAGAAATGGTAAGTAAACGCCGTATTTACATATCTGCCACTGTGGCAGGAGATGCCGTATAGGTGTACGAGTGTTCGAACCCTAATGCGTGAAAAATGGTAAGTAATCGCCGTATTTACATATCAGCCACTGTGCAGTAGAATCCGTATAGGTGTTCGAGTGTTCGAACCCTAATGCGTGAGAAATGGTAAGTAAACGCCGTATTTACATATCTGCCAATGTGCAGGAGAATCCGTATAGGTGTTCGAGTGTTCGAACCGTAATGCGTGAGAAATGGTAAGTAAACGCCGTATTTGCAAAGCTGCCACCATGCAGGAGAATCCGTATAGGTGTTCGAGTGTTCGAACCCTAATGCGAGAGAAATGGTATGTAAACGCCGTATTTACATATCTGCCACTGTGCAGGAGAATCCGTATAGGTGTTCGAGTGTTCGAACCGTAATGCGTGAGAAATGGTAAGTAAATGCCGTATTTACATATCTGCCACTGTGCAGGAGAATCTGTATAGGTGTTCGAGTGTTCGAACCCTAATGCGTGAGAAATGGTAAGTGCACGCCGTATTGACATATCTGCCACTATGCAGTAGAATCCGTATAGCTGTTCGAGTGTTCGAAACGTAATGCGTGAGAAATGGTAAATAAACGCCATATTCACATATCTGCCACTATGCAGGAGAATCCGTATAGGTGTTCGAGTGTTCGAACCCTAATGCGTGAGAAATGGTTAGTAAACGCCGTATTTACATATCTGCCACTGTGCAGTAGAATCCGTATAGGTGTTCGAGTGTTCGACCCGTAAAGCGTGAGAAATGGTAAGTAAACGCCGTATTTACATATCTGCCACTGTGCAGGAGAATCCGTATAGGTGTTCGAGTGTTCGAGCCCTAATGCGTGGGAAATGGTAAGTAAACGCCGTATTTGCATATCTGCCACTGTGCAGTAGAATCCGTATAGGTGTTCGAGTGTTCGAAGCGTAATGCGTGAGAAATGGTAAGTAAACACCGTATTTACGTATCTGCCACTGTGCAGGACAATCCGTATAGGTATTCGAGTGTTCGAACCCTAATGCGTGAGAAATGGTTAGTAAACGCCGTATTTACATATCTGCCACTGTGCAATAAATCCGTCTAGGTGTTCGAGTGTTCGAACCGTAATGCGTGAGAAATGATAAGTAAACGCCGTATTTACATATTTGCCACTGTGCAGGAGAATCCGTATAGGTGTTCGAGTGTTCGAAGCGTAATGCGTGAGAAATGGTAAGTAAACGCCGTATTTACATATCTGCCACTGTGCAGGAGAATTCGTATAGGTGTTTGAGTGTTCGAACCCTAATGCGTGAAAAATGGTAAGTAAACGACGTATTTTCATGTCTGCCACTATGCAGTAGAATCCGTATAGGTGTTCAAGTGTTCAAACCCTAATGCGTGAGAAATGGTAAGTAAACGCCGTATTTACATATCTGCCACTGTGCAGGAGAATCCGTATAGGTGTTCGAGTGGTCGAACCGTAGTGCGTGAGAAATGTCTGCCACTGTGCAGGAGAATCCGTATAGGTGTTCGAGTGTTCGAACCCTAATGCGTGAGAAATGGTAAGTAAACGCCGTATTTACATATATGAGACTGTGCAGGAGAATCCGTATAGGTGTTCGAGTGTTCGAAGCGTAATGCGTGAGAAATGGTAAGTAAACGCCGTATTTACATATATGAGACTGTGCAGGAGAATCCGTATAGGTGTTCGAGTGTTCGAAGCGTAATGCGTGAGAAATGGTAAGTAAACGCCGTATTTACATATCTGCCACTGTGCAGGAGATGCCGTATAGGTGTACGAGTGTTCGAACCCTAATGCGTGAAAAATGGTAAGTAATCACCGTATTTACATATCAGCCACTGTGCAGTAGAATCCGTATAGGTGTTCGAGTGTTCGAACCCTAATGCGTGAGAAATGGTAAGTAAAACGCCGTATTTACATATCTGCCAATGTGCAGGAGAATCCGTATAGGGTGTTCGAGTGTTCGAACCCTAATGCGTGAGAAATGGTAAGTAAACGCCGTATTTACATATCTGCCAATGTGCAGGAGAATCCGTATAGGTGTTCGAGTGTTCGAACCGTAATGCGTGAGAAATGGTAAGTAAACGCCGTATTTGCAAAGCTGCCACCATGCAGGAGAATCCGTATAGGTGTTCGAGTGTTCGAACCCTAATGCGAGAGAAATGGTATGTAAACGCCGTATTTACATATCTGCCACTGTGCAGGAGAATCCGTATAGGTGTTCGAGTGTTCGAACCGTAATGCGTGAGAAATGGTAAGTAAATGCCGTATTTACATATCTGCCACTGTGCAGGAGAATCTGTATAGGTGTTCGAGTGTTCGAACCCTAATGCGTGAGAAATGGTAAGTGCACGCCGTATTGACATATCTGCCACTATGCAGTAGAATCCGTATAGGTGTTCGAGTGTTCGAAACGTAATGCGTGAGAAATGGTAAATAAACGCCATATTCACATATCTGCCACTATGCAGGAGAATCCGTATAGGTGTTCGAGTGTTCGAACCCTAATGCGTGAGAAATGGTTAGTAAACGCCGTATTTACATATCTGCCACTGTGCAGTAGAATCCGTATAGGTGTTCGAGTGTTCGACCCGTAAAGCGTGAGAAATAGTAAGTAAACGCCGTATTTACATATCTGCCACTGTGCAGGAGAATCCGTATAGTCGTTCGAGTGTTCGAGCCCTAATGCGTGGAAATGGTAAGTAAACGCCGTATTTGCATATCTGCCACTGTGCAGTAGAATCCGTATAGGTGTTCGAGTGTTCGAAGCGTAATGCGTGAGAAATGGTAAGTAAACACCGTATTTACGTATCTGCCACTGTGCAGGACAATCCGTATAGGTATTCGAGTGTTCGAACCCTAATGCGTGAGAAATGGTCAGTAAACGCCGTATTTACATATCTGCCACTGTGCAATAGAATCTGTATAGGTGTTCGAGTGTTCGAACCGTAATGCGTGAGAAATGATAAGTAAACGCCGTATTTACATATTTGCCACTGTGCAGGAGAATCCGTATAGGTGTTCGAGTGTTCGAAGCGTAATGCGTGAGAAATGGTAAGTAAACGCCGTATTTACATATCTGCCACTGTGCAGGAGAATTCGTATAGGTGTTTGAGTGTTCGAACCCTAATGCGTGAAAAATGGTAAGTAAACGACGTATTTACATGTCTGCCACTATGCAGTAGAATCCGTATAGGTGTTCAAGTGTTCAAACCCTAATGCGTGAGAAATGGTAAGTAAACGCCGTATTTACATATCTGCCACTGTGCAGGAGAATCCCTTATAGGTGTTCGAGTGTTCGAACCGTAATGCGTGAGAAATGTCTGCCACTGTGCAGGAGAATCCGTATAGGTGTTCGAGTGCTTGAACCCTAATGCGTGAGAAATGGTAAGTAAACGCCGTATTTATATATATGAGACTGTGCAGGAGAATCCGTATAGGTGTTCGAGTGTTCGAAGCGTAATGCGTGAGAAATGGTAAGTAAACGCCGTATTTACATATATGAGACTGTGCAGGAGAATCCGTATAGGTGTTCGAGTGTTCGAAGCGTAATGCGTGAGAAATGGTAAGTAAACGCCGTATTTACATATCTGCCACTGTGCAGGAGATTCCGTATAGGTGTACGAGTGTTCGAACCCTAATCCGTGAAAAATGGTAAGTAATCGCCGTATTTACATATCTGCCACTGTGCAGTAGAATCCGTATAGGTGTTCGAGTGTTCGAACCCTAATGCGTGAGAAATGGTAAGTAAACGCCGTATTTACATATCTGCCAATGTGCAGGAGAATCCGTATAGGTGTTCGAGTGTTCGAACCGTAATGCGTGAAAATGGTAAGTAAACGCC
>JAXFYN010000198.1:151367-158867 GCA_036172215.1 Camellia granthamiana
AAACCCTAAACCCTAAACCCTAAACCCTAAACCCTAAACCCTAAACCCTAAACCCTAAACCCTAAACCCTAAACCCTAAACCCTAAACCCTAAACCCTAAACCCTAAACCCTAAACCCTAAACCCTAAACCCTAACACCCTAAACCCTAAACCCTAAACCCTAAACCCTAAACCCTAAACCCTAAACCCTAAACCCTAAACCCTAAACCCTAAACCCTAAACCCTAAACCCTAAACCCTAAACCCTAAACCCTAAACCCTAAACCCTAAACCCTAAACCCTAAACCCTAAACCCTAAACCCTAAACCCTAAACCCTAAACCCTAAACCCTAAACCCTAAACCCTAAACCCTAAACCCTAAACCCTAAACCCTAAACCCTAAACCCTAAACCCTAAACCCTAAACCCTAAACCCTAAACCCTAAACCCTAAACCCTAAACCCTAAACCCTAAACCCTAAACCCTAAACCCTAAACCCTAAACCCTAAACCCTAAACCCTAAACCCTAAACCCTAAACCCTAAACCCTAAACCCTAAACCCTAAACCCTAAACCCTAAACCCTAAACCCTAAACCCTAAACCCTAAACCCTAAACCCTAAACCCTAAACCCTAAACCCTAAACCCTAAACCCTAAACCCTAAACCCTAAACCCTAAACCCTAAACCCTAAACCCTAAACCCTAAACCCTAAACCCTAAACCCTAAACCCTAAACCCTAAACCCTAAACCCTAAACCCTAAACCCTAAACCCTAAACCCTAAACCCTAAACCCTAAACCCTAAACCCTAAACCCTAAACCCTAAACCCTAAACCCTAAACCCTAAACCCTAAACCCTAAACCCTAAACCCTAAACCCTAAACCCTAAACCCTAAACCCTAAACCCTAAACCCTAAACCCTAAACCCTAAACCCTAAACCCTAAACCCTAAACCCTAAACCCTAAACCCTAAACCCTAAACCCTAAACCCTAAACCCTAAACCCTAAACCCTAAACCCTAAACCCTAAACCCTAAACCCTAAACCCTAAACCCTAAACCCTAAACCCTAAACCCTAAACCCTAAACCCTAAACCCTAAACCCTAAACCCTAAACCCTAAACCCTAAACCCTAAACCCTAAACCCTAAACCCTAAACCCTAAACCCTAAACCCTAAACCCTAAACCCTAAACCCTAAACCCTAAACCCTAAACCCTAAACCCTAAACCCTAAACCCTAAACCCTAAACCCTAAACCCTAAACCCTAAACCCTAAACCCTAAACCCTAAACCCTAAACCCTAAACCCTAAACCCTAAACCCTAAACCCTAAACCCTAAACCCTAAACCCTAAACCCTAAACCCTAAACCCTAAACCCTAAACCCTAAACCCTAAACCCTAAACCCTAAACCCTAAACCCTAAACCCTAAACCCTAAACCCTAAACCCTAAACCCTAAACCCTAAACCCTAAACCCTAAACCCTAAACCCTAAACCCTAAACCCTAAACCCTAAACCCTAAACCCTAAACCCTAAACCCTAAACCCTAAACCCTAAACCCTAAACCCTAAACCCTAAACCCTAAACCCTAAACCCTAAACCCTAAACCCTAAACCCTAAACCCTAAACCCTAAACCCTAAACCCTAAACCCTAAACCCTAAACCCTAAACCCTAAACCCTAAACCCTAAACCCTAAACCCTAAACCCTAAACCCTAAACCCTAAACCCTAAACCCTAAACCCTAAACCCTAAACCCTAAACCCTAAACCCTAAACCCTAAACCCTAAACCCTAAACCCTAAACCCTAAACCCTAAACCCTAAACCCTAAACCCTAAACCCTAAACCCTAAACCCTAAACCCTAAACCCTAAACCCTAAACCCTAAACCCTAAACCCTAAACCCTAAACCCTAAACCCTAAACCCTAAACCCTAAACCCTAAACCCTAAACCCTAAACCCTAAACCCTAAACCCTAAACCCTAAACCCTAAACCCTAAACCCTAAACCCTAAACCCTAAACCCTAAACCCTAAACCCTAAACCCTAAACCCTAAACCCTAAACCCTAAACCCTAAACCCTAAACCCTAAACCCTAAACCCTAAACCCTAAACCCTAAACCCTAAACCCTAAACCCTAAACCCTAAACCCTAAACCCTAAACCCTAAACCCTAAACCCTAAACCCTAAACCCTAAACCCTAAACCCTAAACCCTAAACCCTAAACCCTAAACCCTAAACCCTAAACCCTAAACCCTAAACCCTAAACCCTAAACCCTAAACCCTAAACCCTAAACCCTAAACCCTAAACCCTAAACCCTAAACCCTAAACCCTAAACCCTAAACCCTAAACCCTAAACCCTAAACCCTAAACCCTAAACCCTAAACCCTAAACCCTAAACCCTAAACCCTAAACCCTAAACCCTAAACCCTAAACCCTAAACCCTAAACCCTAAACCCTAAACCCTAAACCCTAAACCCTAAACCCTAAACCCTAAACCCTAAACCCTAAACCCTAAACCCTAAACCCTAAACCCTAAACCCTAAACCCTAAACCCTAAACCCTAAACCCTAAACCCTAAACCCTAAACCCTAAACCCTAAACCCTAAACCCTAAACCCTAAACCCTAAACCCTAAACCCTAAACCCTAAACCCTAAACCCTAAACCCTAAACCCTAAACCCTAAACCCTAAACCCTAAACCCTAAACCCTAAACCCTAAACCCTAAACCCTAAACCCTAAACCCTAAACCCTAAACCCTAAACCCTAAACCCTAAACCCTAAACCCTAAACCCTAAACCCTAAACCCTAAACCCTAAACCCTAAACCCTAAACCCTAAACCCTAAACCCTAAACCCTAAACCCTAAACCCTAAACCCTAAACCCTAAACCCTAAACCCTAAACCCTAAACCCTAAACCCTAAACCCTAAACCCTAAACCCTAAACCCTAAACCCTAAACCCTAAACCCTAAACCCTAAACCCTAAACCCTAAACCCTAAACCCTAAACCCTAAACCCTAAACCCTAAACCCTAAACCCTAAACCCTAAACCCTAAACCCTAAACCCTAAACCCTAAACCCTAAACCCTAAACCCTAAACCCTAAACCCTAAACCCTAAACCCTAAACCCTAAACCCTAAACCCTAAACCCTAAACCCTAAACCCTAAACCCTAAACCCTAAACCCTAAACCCTAAACCCTAAACCCTAAACCCTAAACCCTAAACCCTAAACCCTAAACCCTAAACCCTAAACCCTAAACCCTAAACCCTAAACCCTAAACCCTAAACCCTAAACCCTAAACCCTAAACCCTAAACCCTAAACCCTAAACCCTAAACCCTAAACCCTAAACCCTAAACCCTAAACCCTAAACCCTAAACCCTAAACCCTAAACCCTAAACCCTAAACCCTAAACCCTAAACCCTAAACCCTAAACCCTAAACCCTAAACCCTAAACCCTAAACCCTAAACCCTAAACCCTAAACCCTAAACCCTAAACCCTAAACCCTAAACCCTAAACCCTAAACCCTAAACCCTAAACCCTAAACCCTAAACCCTAAACCCTAAACCCTAAACCCTAAACCCTAAACCCTAAACCCTAAACCCTAAACCCTAAACCCTAAACCCTAAACCCTAAACCCTAAACCCTAAACCCTAAACCCTAAACCCTAAACCCTAAACCCTAAACCCTAAACCCTAAACCCTAAACCCTAAACCCTAAACCCTAAACCCTAAACCCTAAACCCTAAACCCTAAACCCTAAACCCTAAACCCTAAACCCTAAACCCTAAACCCTAAACCCTAAACCCTAAACCCTAAACCCTAAACCCTAAACCCTAAACCCTAAACCCTAAACCCTAAACCCTAAACCCTAAACCCTAAACCCTAAACCCTAAACCCTAAACCCTAAACCCTAAACCCTAAACCCTAAACCCTAAACCCTAAACCCTAAACCCTAAACCCTAAACCCTAAACCCTAAACCCTAAACCCTAAACCCTAAACCCTAAACCCTAAACCCTAAACCCTAAACCCTAAACCCTAAACCCTAAACCCTAAACCCTAAACCCTAAACCCTAAACCCTAAACCCTAAACCCTAAACCCTAAACCCTAAACCCTAAACCCTAAACCCTAAACCCTAAACCCTAAACCCTAAACCCTAAACCCTAAACCCTAAACCCTAAACCCTAAACCCTAAACCCTAAACCCTAAACCCTAAACCCTAAACCCTAAACCCTAAACCCTAAACCCTAAACCCTAAACCCTAAACCCTAAACCCTAAACCCTAAACCCTAAACCCTAAACCCTAAACCCTAAACCCTAAACCCTAAACCCTAAACCCTAAACCCTAAACCCTAAACCCTAAACCCTAAACCCTAAACCCTAAACCCTAAACCCTAAACCCTAAACCCTAAACCCTAAACCCTAAACCCTAAACCCTAAACCCTAAACCCTAAACCCTAAACCCTAAACCCTAAACCCTAAACCCTAAACCCTAAACCCTAAACCCTAAACCCTAAACCCTAAACCCTAAACCCTAAACCCTAAACCCTAAACCCTAAACCCTAAACCCTAAACCCTAAACCCTAAACCCTAAACCCTAAACCCTAAACCCTAAACCCTAAACCCTAAACCCTAAACCCTAAACCCTAAACCCTAAACCCTAAACCCTAAACCCTAAACCCTAAACCCTAAACCCTAAACCCTAAACCCTAAACCCTAAACCCTAAACCCTAAACCCTAAACCCTAAACCCTAAACCCTAAACCCTAAACCCTAAACCCTAAACCCTAAACCCTAAACCCTAAACCCTAAACCCTAAACCCTAAACCCTAAACCCTAAACCCTAAACCCTAAACCCTAAACCCTAAACCCTAAACCCTAAACCCTAAACCCTAAACCCTAAACCCTAAACCCTAAACCCTAAACCCTAAACCCTAAACCCTAAACCCTAAACCCTAAACCCTAAACCCTAAACCCTAAACCCTAAACCCTAAACCCTAAACCCTAAACCCTAAACCCTAAACCCTAAACCCTAAACCCTAAACCCTAAACCCTAAACCCTAAACCCTAAACCCTAAACCCTAAACCCTAAACCCTAAACCCTAAACCCTAAACCCTAAACCCTAAACCCTAAACCCTAAACCCTAAACCCTAAACCCTAAACCCTAAACCCTAAACCCTAAACCCTAAACCCTAAACCCTAAACCCTAAACCCTAAACCCTAAACCCTAAACCCTAAACCCTAAACCCTAAACCCTAAACCCTAAACCCTAAACCCTAAACCCTAAACCCTAAACCCTAAACCCTAAACCCTAAACCCTAAACCCTAAACCCTAAACCCTAAACCCTAAACCCTAAACCCTAAACCCTAAACCCTAAACCCTAAACCCTAAACCCTAAACCCTAAACCCTAAACCCTAAACCCTAAACCCTAAACCCTAAACCCTAAACCCTAAACCCTAAACCCTAAACCCTAAACCCTAAACCCTAAACCCTAAACCCTAAACCCTAAACCCTAAACCCTAAACCCTAAACCCTAAACCCTAAACCCTAAACCCTAAACCCTAAACCCTAAACCCTAAACCCTAAACCCTAAACCCTAAACCCTAAACCCTAAACCCTAAACCCTAAACCCTAAACCCTAAACCCTAAACCCTAAACCCTAAACCCTAAACCCTAAACCCTAAACCCTAAACCCTAAACCCTAAACCCTAAACCCTAAACCCTAAACCCTAAACCCTAAACCCTAAACCCTAAACCCTAAACCCTAAACCCTAAACCCTAAACCCTAAACCCTAAACCCTAAACCCTAAACCCTAAACCCTAAACCCTAAACCCTAAACCCTAAACCCTAAACCCTAAACCCTAAACCCTAAACCCTAAACCCTAAACCCTAAACCCTAAACCCTAAACCCTAAACCCTAAACCCTAAACCCTAAACCCTAAACCCTAAACCCTAAACCCTAAACCCTAAACCCTAAACCCTAAACCCTAAACCCTAAACCCTAAACCCTAAACCCTAAACCCTAAACCCTAAACCCTAAACCCTAAACCCTAAACCCTAAACCCTAAACCCTAAACCCTAAACCCTAAACCCTAAACCCTAAACCCTAAACCCTAAACCCTAAACCCTAAACCCTAAACCCTAAACCCTAAACCCTAAACCCTAAACCCTAAACCCTAAACCCTAAACCCTAAACCCTAAACCCTAAACCCTAAACCCTAAACCCTAAACCCTAAACCCTAAACCCTAAACCCTAAACCCTAAACCCTAAACCCTAAACCCTAAACCCTAAACCCTAAACCCTAAACCCTAAACCCTAAACCCTAAACCCTAAACCCTAAACCCTAAACCCTAAACCCTAAACCCTAAACCCTAAACCCTAAACCCTAAACCCTAAACCCTAAACCCTAAACCCTAAACCCTAAACCCTAAACCCTAAACCCTAAACCCTAAACCCTAAACCCTAAACCCTAAACCCTAAACCCTAAACCCTAAACCCTAAACCCTAAACCCTAAACCCTAAACCCTAAACCCTAAACCCTAAACCCTAAACCCTAAACCCTAAACCCTAAACCCTAAACCCTAAACCCTAAACCCTAAACCCTAAACCCTAAACCCTAAACCCTAAACCCTAAACCCTAAACCCTAAACCCTAAACCCTAAACCCTAAACCCTAAACCCTAAACCCTAAACCCTAAACCCTAAACCCTAAACCCTAAACCCTAAACCCTAAACCCTAAACCCTAAACCCTAAACCCTAAACCCTAAACCCTAAACCCTAAACCCTAAACCCTAAACCCTAAACCCTAAACCCTAAACCCTAAACCCTAAACCCTAAACCCTAAACCCTAAACCCTAAACCCTAAACCCTAAACCCTAAACCCTAAACCCTAAACCCTAAACCCTAAACCCTAAACCCTAAACCCTAAACCCTAAACCCTAAACCCTAAACCCTAAACCCTAAACCCTAAACCCTAAACCCTAAACCCTAAACCCTAAACCCTAAACCCTAAACCCTAAACCCTAAACCCTAAACCCTAAACCCTAAACCCTAAACCCTAAACCCTAAACCCTAAACCCTAAACCCTAAACCCTAAACCCTAAACCCTAAACCCTAAACCCTAAACCCTAAACCCTAAACCCTAAACCCTAAACCCTAAACCCTAAACCCTAAACCCTAAACCCTAAACCCTAAACCCTAAACCCTAAACCCTAAACCCTAAACCCTAAACCCTAAACCCTAAACCCTAAACCCTAAACCCTAAACCCTAAACCCTAAACCCTAAACCCTAAACCCTAAACCCTAAACCCTAAACCCTAAACCCTAAACCCTAAACCCTAAACCCTAAACCCTAAACCCTAAACCCTAAACCCTAAACCCTAAACCCTAAACCCTAAACCCTAAACCCTAAACCCTAAACCCTAAACCCTAAACCCTAAACCCTAAACCCTAAACCCTAAACCCTAAACCCTAAACCCTAAACCCTAAACCCTAAACCCTAAACCCTAAACCCTAAACCCTAA
>JAXFYN010000198.1:166367-233538 GCA_036172215.1 Camellia granthamiana
GAGTAGCAAACTTCGAACCATTTTCAAACAAAAATGCGATGCTTTGTTCTAAATTAGGCGATCTTGTCTATGCTTGTATGCTGTGCGCATCACATAGTAATTCTAGCTAATACATCGGAATAAGAACACATGTATTTTCAAAAACACGATATCATGCTCAGTACAGGCCGATCTTTGATCGGGCGAGTGGGGGTGCTCATGAAATGACCTTCCCCTCTTGTAACCAAGTTCCCGAGCCGAGGTAACTTTGGTGATGACAGACACGTGGCCTTAGGCACAAGTCATGGGTTTCCTAAATTTCCTCCAAAATAAAATATTTAGGTGGCGACTCTGTATCTGGCAAAGCAGTCCATGTTTGGCACTTCTTTACAAAAATTAGTTTTCCAAAACGATTTGCCAGATTTAGACTCTTTGGTGATTTATCAGTCTCATATCACACATTATGAGATTAGATTCAGAATTGTGACATTTGAGTCCGAACTGTGGCAGTGAGTCCCAATGAACGAGGCGGGTCCCACACGGCGTTCGGGCGCGTGCACACTTACTTACCATTTCTCAAGAATTTTGGTTCGAATACTCGAACACTTATTTCGGACCCTCTTGCATAATGGTAGATATGTAATTATTGTATTAGGGTTCGAACCCTCGGACACTTATTCGGACCATTTTGCATGATGGCAGATATGTAATTATGGTGTTTACATACAATTTCTCTTGTTTTTGGGTTCGAACACTCAGACACTTATTCAAAACCTCATGGATGACAGATATTTAATTCTGGTGTTTATTTACAATTTCTCTTGGATTATGGTTCGAACACTCAGACACTTATTTGGACCCTTTTGCATGATGACATACATGTAATTTTGGTGGTTACTTACAATTTCTCATGCATTAGGGTTCAAACACTCGGACACTTATTCGGACCCTCTTGCATGATGGTAGATATGTAATTATTGTGATTACTTATAATTTCTCTTGCATTAGGGTTTGAACACTCGGACACTTATTCGGAACCTGTTGCATGATGACAGCTATGTAATTATTGTGTTTCCTTACAATTTCTCATGCTTTTGGGTTCGAACAGTGGGAAACTTATTCGGACCCTCTTGCATGATGATAGATATGGTAATTATGGTGTTTACTTATAATTTCTCATGTATTAGGGTTCGAACACTCGGACACTTATTCGGACCCTCTTGCAAGAGGGTAGAAATGTAATTATTCTGTTTACTTACAGTTTCTCTTGCATTAGGGTTCGAACACTCGGACACTTATTCGAATCATTTTGCATGATGACAGATATGTAATTATGGTGTTTACCTATAATTTCTCTTGTTTTTGGGTTCGAACACTCGGACACTTATTCGGAACCTCTTGGATGATGACAGATATTTAATTATGGTCTTTAGTTACAATTTCTCATGCATTACGGTTCGAACACTCGTACGCTTATTCGGACTCTCTTGCATGATGACAGATATGCAATTACTGTGTTTACTTAAAAATTTTCTTCCATTACAGTTCGAACACTCGGACACTTATTCGGACCTTTTTGCCTGATGGCAGATATGTAATTATGGTGTTTACTTGCAATTTCTCATGCATTTGTGTTCGAGCACACGGACACTTATTTGGACCCTCTTGTATGATGGCAGATATGTAATTATGGGATTTACTTATAATTTCTAATGCATTAGGGTTCGAACACTCAAACACTTATTCGGACCATCTTACATGAAGGTAGATATGTAATTATTATGTTTACTTACAATTTTTCATGTTTTTGGGTTCGAACACTCAGACACTTATTCGGATCCTCTTGCATGATGACAGATATGTAATTATTGTGTTTACTAAAAATTTTTCTTGCATTACAGTTCGAACACTCGGACACTTATACGGACCTTTTTGCGTGATGGCAGATATGTAATTATGGTGTTTACTTACAATTTCTCTTGCATTTGGATTTGAACAATCGGACACTTATTCGGACCCTCTTGCATGATGGCAGATATGTAATTATGGTGTGTACTTTCAATTACTTATGCAATTGGGTTCGAACATTCGGTCACTTATTCGGACCCTCTTGCATGATGGCAGATATGTAATTATTGTGTTTACTTACAATTTCCTTTGCAGTAGAGGTCAAACACTCGAACACCTATTTGGACCCTTTTGCATGATGATAGATATGTAATTTTGTTGGTTACTTACAATCTCTCATACATTTGGGTTCAAACACTCAGACACTTATTCGGAAACTTTTGCATGATGGCAGATATGTAATTACGGTGTTTACTTACAATTTCTCTTGCATTAGGGTTCAAACACTCGGACACTTATTCGGACCATTTTGCATGATGGCAGCTATGTAGATATGGTGTTTACGTATAATTTCTTTTGTTTTTGGGTTCGAACACTCGGACACTTATTAAGAACCTCATGCATTATGGTTCGAACACTCGGACACCTATTCGGACCCTCTTACATTATGGTAGATATGTAATTATTGTGTTTACTTTCAATTTCTCTTGCATTTGTGTTCGAACACTCGGACACTTATTCGGACCTTGTTGCATGACGACAGATATGTAATTATTGTGTTTACTTACAATTTCTCATGCTTTTGGGTTCGAACGCTCGGACACTTATTCGGACCCTCTTGCATGATGACAGGTATGTAATTATGGTGTTTACTTATAATTTCTCAAGCATTAGGGTTCGAACACTCGGACACTTATTCGGACCCTCTTGCATGATGGTCGATATGTAATTATTGTGTTTACTTACAATTTCTCTTGCATTAGGGTTCGAACACTCGGACACTTATTCGGACTATTTTGCATGCTGATAGAGATGTAGATATGGTCTTTACGTATAATTTCTCTTGTTTTTGGGTTCGAACACTCGGACACTTATTCGGAACCTCTTGCATGATGACAGATATTTAATTGTGGTGTTTACTTACAATTTCTCATGCATTATGGTTCGAACACTCGGGCACTTATTTGGACCCTCTTGCATGATGACAAATATGTAATTATTGTGTTTACTTATAATTTTCTTTGCATTATAGTTCGAACAATCGGACACTTATTCGGACCCTTTTGCATGATGGCAGATATGTAATTATGGTGTTTACTTACAATTTCTCATGCATTTGTGTTCGAACACTCGGACACTTATTCGGACCCTCTTGCGTGATGACAGATATTTAATTATGGTGCTTCCTTACCATTTCTCATGAATTTGGGTTCAAACACTCGGACACTTATTCGGACCCTCTTGTATGATGGCAGATATTTAATTATGGTGCTTACTTATCATTTCTCATGAATTAGGGTTTGAAGACTCGGACAGTTATTCGGACCCTCTTGCATGATGGCAAATATGTAATTATGGTGTTTATTTACAATTTCTCTTACATTTGGGTTCGAACACTCAGACACATATTCGGACCCTCTTGCATGATAGCAGATATGTAATTATGGTGTGTACTTACAATTTCTCATGCATTTGGGTTCGAACATTCGGACACTTATTCGGACCCTCTTGCATGATGGCAGATATGTAATTATTTGTGTTTAGTTACAATTTCTCTTACATTAGGGTTCAAATACTCGGATACTTATTCGTACCCTCTTGCATGATGGTAGATATGTAATTATTGTGATTACTTACAATTTCTCTTGCATTAGGGTTTGAACACTCGGATATTTATTCGGAACCTGTTGCATGATGACAGATATGTAATTATTGTGTTTCCTTACAATTTCTCATGCTTTTGGATTCAAACACTCGGAAACTTATTCGAACCCTCTTGCATGATGATAGATATGGTAATTATGGTGTTTACTTACAATTTCTCATGCATTAGGGTTCAAACACTCGGACACTTATTCGGACCCTCTTGCAAGAGGGTAGAAATGTAATTGTTCTGTTTACTTACAATTTCTCTTGCATTAGGGTTCGAACACTCGGACACTTATTCGGATCATTTTGCATGATGACAGATATGTAATTATGGTGTTTACATATAATTTCTCTTGTTTTTGGGTTCGAACACTCGGACACTTATTCTGAACCTCTTGCATGATGGCAGATATGTAATTATGATGTTTACTTACAATTTCTCATGCATTCGAGTTCCACCACTCGGACATTTATTCGGACCCTCTTGCATGATGGTAGATATATAATTATTGTGTTTACTTACAATTTCTCTTACATTAGGGTTCGAACACTCAAACACTTATTCGGACCATTTTGCATGATGGCAGCTATGTAATTGTGGTGTTTACATACAATTTCTCTTGTTTTTGGATTCGAACACTCGGACACTTATTCGGAACCTCTTGGAGGATGACAGATATTTAATTATGGTGTTAGTTACAATTTCTCATGCATTAGGGTTCAAACACTCGGACACTTATTTAGACTCTCTTGCATGATGACAGATATGTAATTATTGTGTTTACTTAAAAATTTTCTTGTATTACAGTTCGAACACTCGGATACTTATTCAGACACTTTTGCATGATAGCAGATATGTAATTATGGTATTTATTTACAATTTCTCATGCATTTGTATTCGAACACACAGACACTTATTTGAACCCTATTGCATGATGACAGATATGTAATTATGGTGTTTATTTACAATTTCTCATGCGTTAGGGTTCGAACACTCGAACACTTATTCGGACCCTCTTACATGATGGTAGATATGTAATTATTGTGTTTACTTACAATTTCTCATGCTTTTGGGTTCAAGCACTCGGACACTTATTCGGACCCTTTTGCACGATGAGATATGCTATTATTGTGTTTACTTACAATTTCTCTTGCATTAGGGTTTTGAACACTCGGACACTTATTCGGACCCTCTTGTATGATGGCAGATATGTAATTATTGTGTTTACTTACAATTTCTCATGCTTTTGGGTTCGAACACTTGGATATTTATTCGGACCCTCTTGCATGATGGCAGATATGTAATTATGGTGTTTACTTACAAGTTCTCATGCATTAGGGTTCGAACACTCGAACACTTATTCGGACCCTCTTGCATGATGGTAGATATGTAATTATTATGTTTATTTACCATTTCTCTTGCATTAAGATTCGAACACTCGGACACTTATTCAGGTCATTTTGCATGATGACAGATATGTAATTATGGTGTTTACATATAATTTCTCTTGTTTTTGGGTTCGATCATTCGGACACTTATTTAGAACCTCTTGGATGATGACATATATTTATTTATGGTGTTACTTACAATTTCTCATGCATTTGGGTTCGAACACTCTCCTATAGAATCCTGTTTTGCTGCAGCAGAGGACAAACAGAGCATGGCAATACATTTACAAGACAATGTTTGCATGACCACCCTCCTTATCATGTTTGAGACTCAAAGGAGTGTAGTCCTCGACTCTTGGACCATCAATCACGCATTTCAATGCATGATGGCCAAAGGAGCCAAATGTGCAACTCAATATCAAATGAAATGCACAAAACACATAAGGGGCCCCAACCTCTATCATGTCTGGTCAAGAGGCAAGGGAATGCACACACAATGCAATGCAACCTAGGCATGCAAGCCAAGCATGCAAACAACTCAAGCATGTATGCAAGCAATATGCAATAGGCATACAACCTAAACATGTAAACATGCATAGCATGCAACAACAAGCAAAGATGAAACAAGCATGCAACAACATGGTAAGATGGACTTAAACCAAAATGGACAACTCTTAAACATGCCCCAAATCAGTGACCGAAGTGTTGAAATAATGGCATGAAATGCACATACAAACAAGCATGTAAATTGGCCTATCACCTAGGCATAGAAGCACAACTCTCAAGCACACTTTAAAGAGTGATAAACATGGATATATGACAACACCAATATATGACAACACCATAAGCTCTGAAATCATGTTAGGGATGATGCCAAATCAACCAAACAATGCAAGTATGGCATGCAAGAAAGCTTAAAGCTTGAAGCTAGCCAAAGGGCTTAAAACCAAGGCTACAAGAATCAAGTCCCAAAGGGGCCAAGGAGACCTAAAACAGTCCCCAAGGCAGGTCTAAACAAGACCAAAAACAAGCTCGAAACTAGCCAACACAAGCTAGAACACAACACCAAAACATGAGGCATGCAAGGCTACAAAAGGGGTGTTACACTACACCTATTACAACCAAATATGGCATGACTTAATCAATGAAAAACAGAGTTATATCATGGCATAATAACCCCAAAAACCCACTGAGATGGCATCCCAAAGAGCTAAGCATGATAGCATACACAATGATGCATTCTTGAAGCATAAAACACAAACTATCCAAAGCATGGAAAGGATGATAGATGCAAGAGTTTGACCATGAAACATGGACTGAAATAACATAACAAGTGATGCCACATCATTGAAATGAGCCAAGTAAAGCATGTTAAGGACTCAATGCACAAAGCCAACATGCTAGATTGAACCAAGGCTATACAAAACAAGTCATGAACGACTGAAACAACACAAAACAGAGCTTAAGCATGGTAAAACAAGACTAAAAGCTTCATGGAGGTGAGCCAAAATATGCAAGAATGATAGTCAAATCACAAGATGCATGTTAAGGCAAATGAGAGGATTGCAAGACAAGTACATGAACCATGTAAGAGGCCATTAAACCAACTCAAAACAGAGGTATAGCATGACAAAATAACACCAAATACTTGCTGAAATGGAGCTAAAACATCCTAAGCAAACATGCTACCAATATAAGCCATTTATACTAGCATACAAGACAACAAGGAGAGGGGATGACCCTCTCCTATTTGGGACCTTAAAACACCATCCCCACCACTGAAATCCCTCTGGATTTCAGTGGTGGGAAGGCCTAAACAAGGCGATCCCCGAGCTCACAAAGAAGGCACAAAAACAAGGCCAAACAAGGCCTAAGAGGGAGTAGACCACCCCCCAATGACAAAGTGACCTCAAACAATCAATTTAAGCAAGTGTAGACGCGCCCGTGGGCCTCATGCTACAGTTCGGACTCAAATGTCACGGTTCTTAATTTGATCTCGCAAAGTGCAATGCAAGATTGATAAATCAACCAAAGAGTCCAAATCGGCAAATCATTTTGGAAAACTAATTTTTAAGAAAGAAGTGCCAAACATGGACTGCTTTGCCAGATACAAAGTCACCACCTAAATATTTTATTTTGGAAATTAGGAAACCCTGACTTGTTGCCTAAGGCCACGTGTCCGTCATCACCAAAGTTGCCTCGGCTCGAGAACTTGGGTATGATTGGGGAAAGGTCATCTATGAGCACTCCCGCTCGCCCCGATCTAAAGAATGGCCTTTACTAACATGATATCTTGTTTTTGAAAACACATGTGTTCTTATTCTGGTTATTAGCTAGCTTTACTACATGATGCGCACAACACACAAGCATAGACTAGATCGCCTAAGTTGGAACAAAACATTTCATGTTTGTTTGTAAATGGTTTGAAGATGCTACTCGCAAGTAGGCTAAGACGTGGATTTTGCACCCTCAAGTGAGCTTAGAAAATATGATTTTTGCCACCCCCGCAGAGTGGGCTTAAAACCGCATTCAATGAATTGTTCCAATTCAGGGTAGTCCAACCTTCACCCCACAGGGCATTCAGGACAGTTATATCACATAAGCAAATAGCCTCATGGCAAGCATGCTATCATGGCAACACTTACACACATGCAGTATGCTAAAGCGTAAACGCTTACCTAGTACTTCGAGCCAAAACAATAGCTAGTTAGTAATCAAAAGCATGATCCTAGTTCATGTTAAGATGGCTAATGCAACACATACAAAATGCAACTAGAATAAGCTCAGCTAATCTAAGAATGGCATGTGAAATGCGATAACTCGATACACGTATTCAAGTTGAAATTGAAATACTATGCAGTTAGTAATGATGCGTCGAGCCTGTGTATGAAATACAGATGAATGATGCAAACATGCGAGCATAAGGATGCTAATTAAAACATGACCTAAAACTAACCTATTGAAAGCAGGTAAGTAAAAGGGAGAAAGACGTAGGGTTGGAAGACATTCACACACGCACGCACACTTATTACAAAATTTGCCCTCTCGACGGAGGATCCGAAAGAATAATACAAATTGACTAATTAACTAACTAACAAGCTAATTAAATATTACACAACACTAAACTAATTAAACAAATTAATTAAGCTACTAAAGCAGTAAAGAGGCCTCGGAAGAGGGACAAATGCATGCATGCTCGGCTCCGCTCGGAAATCTATCGCCATGCTCATGCTGCCTCTGTTTTACACTGCTCTGCACCTCTAAAAATTGCACAAGTCTCAAGGATGCTTCTGAATCACCTTCTGGGTGCTGTGAGAGGCCATCGGCCAAGTGGAAAGGCCATCGGACAAGGGGAACTGGTCATTGACCAAAAAATGAGGCTCTCGGCCATGAATTTGTAGCCGACCGGCACTGAAGATGGCTGGCTGGCCATCTCTTCCCTGCAGAATGCTATTTTGCTGCAGCAGAGGACAAACAGAGCATGTCAATGCATTTACAAGACAATGTAATGCACGACCACCCTCCTTATCATGTCATGGGTTCAATGGAGTATAGTCCTCGACCCTCGAGCCATCAATCATGCATTTCAATGCATGATGACCAAAGAAGCCAAGTGTGCAAATCAATATGGAATGAATGCACAAAACACATGAAGGCCTCACACTCTATCATGTTGGATCAAGAGCGTTGGCAGACTACGGATTGAGGCACGTTTCGTCACTTCAAGTACGAAATGCCCCTCGGCCCCTCATGTTTGGTTTGATACCCCAAACCAAACATAATGCAATGTATGTATGCCAAATACAATGCGAAGCATGCAACCAATGTAATGCAACATGAGCAATGCAACCCAATGCAATCAACCTAAGCATACAAGCTAAGTCAATGTAACATGAGCATGTCAAAGAATCATGCAAACAGCTCAAACATGCAATCACCAATACAAGGGAACAAGCATGCAATAATACATCTTGGAACTAGTATGCAATGGTGGTGGACCATGTAAATGCAAGGCATGCAAATATCATGAAAGCAAACAAACTTAATGGACTTAAACCAAAAAGGGGAGACCTTAGCCATTCCCTAATCAGTGGCCAAAACATGTTAGAAAGATGAGTACAAAACATGAAGCATGTAAGGCTACAAAGGGGGTGTCACACTACACCTATAACAACCAAGCATGGCATGACCTTAAACAATGAAAAATAGAGTTATGGCATGTCAAAATAAGCCCCAAAACCCACTTAGATGGCGTCCCAAAGATCTAAGCATGGAGGCATACACAATGATCATTCTTGAAACTCAAAACAACAACTCTTCAAAGCATTGAAAGGATGACAAATGTAAGTGTATGGCTACACTATATGAACTGAAATCACATATGGGGATGATGGCCAAATCATGAAAATGGTCCAAGTAGTGGATGCATGTGACTTGGACACTCGAAGCTAACAAGCTAGGATGTATGGTAACTATACAAAGCAATGCATGTATGATCAAAACAACATGAAATAGAGCTTTAGCATGCTGAAATATAACTAAAAGTTCCTTTGAGTTGAGCCAAAGTATGTAAGCATGATGGTCTAAATGCATGGTGCATGTTAAGGCAAATAAGAGGATTGCTAGGACAAGTGCATGATGCATGTAAGAGGCTATCAAACCAACTTAAAACAGAGGTATAGCATGACCAAATAATACCAAATACTTGCTGAAATGAAGCAAAAATATGCTAAGCAAACATGTTACCATTATAAGCCATTAACACAAGCAAATGAGACACAAGGAGAGAGGGTGTCCCTCTCCTATACAAGACTCTAAAACCACCCTTTCCACCACCAAAAATCCTCTGGATTTCAGTGGTAGAAAGGTCAAGCCAAAGCAAGAACAAAGGCCAAAGAGGATGATCCAAAATAATGCCAAACAAGGCCTAAGAGGGGGTAGATGACCCCCAACCCAAAAGAGACCTCAAACAATCATCTTAAGCATGCAAAAATAGAACTTTTTTTTAGTTTATAGTTAAGCTTGAAACAATATGCAAGTAGGTCGAAAAGCTTAAGCCAAAATGGGGAAACAAAAGGGTTAGTTGCTCACCCTTGAAGAACACCTTCAAGGAACACAACTCTAGCCACTCCCTTGGATCAAAACCAACCCAAGAACTCTGCAACCAACTTCCTAATGCCTCAGCAATCAAAGGAAGGTATTCTACTAGGTGCTCTAGTGCAAAAGTATGAACAAAAAAACACCCTTTAGGTCACAAACACACACACAAATATCTAGAGAGAAGGAGATATAAGGAAAGATAGATATATATGTCGTCTATATCAATTTGCTGAACCTCTGGAAAGGGAGGGGAGGCTCTCTTCTTATAGGAAATCAAATTCAAAGCTTCTTAGAGAAGCTAAGTTTGGTTCAAATCCTTCCATACCACGTGTATGGACGGGAGAGTCCATGCTCACCAGCTAGCACAACTGGCCATGCACAATGCCTGAAAAAGGCAAAGAAAAGGCCTCGGCCAGAAAATATAGCCCGATCGACCCAAAATAAGTGCCGACCGGCCAAAATTTATGGCCGATGGCAAGGAAAAACAAGGCCGATGGCACCATGCCATAGCCGATGGGGTGTGGGGATGGCCAACAAGCTACCCCCTTTCCTCAGAAGCAAAAACACAAGTCCTTGGTCCACAACCAAGCACAAAACAGACAAGTTAAGAGATCTTAAGGCGAGGCGTGCAGCCGAGACCATCGGGAACTCAAAACGAACACAAGCATGGATGATCATCGAGTGTGTTCAAACGATGACGTCCAAGTCTTGAGGACGGTCAAAAATGGGGTGTCTACAGTTGCCCCTCTTTGACAGAACTCGAAAGTCATAAGTGACGGGAGTAAGTGTCAAAGCCCAGAGACGACCCACTTTTGATAAGGCCGAAGACTTAGACAAACATGCAAGATAACAAAGATATGTGCCCGCAGCAGGGGGCAAAATGCAAAAGACATGCACAAAGCCGAAACATAACTTATGATCAATGCGAAGAAAGCTTTAATGAAGCAATTATACACAATAAATGCAACAGTTTAAGCAAGCGAATAAGAATCGAACTACAACTCATGCAGAAAGGATGTAAGAGAATTATATAATTCTCGCTACGTCTCACGTGGAGAATATAATACCTGTCCGGTTTGTCTGGTCGTGACAGCTTCAAATGAACCGTACATACAATATCGTGCCTGAAAAAGAAAGAAAACTTAACAGGTACAATATTTTTAGAAACATGCATAGCAATGCAAGTCGAAAAGTGCGTGACCACGCGGGGTGAAGGGGTGCATGACAATGCAACCAAAGTGTGACGCACGACAATACGGAAGGGATGGATGACAATGCAACCTAAGTGTGACGCATCACAATGCGGTAAGGGGTGCATAACAATGCAACCTAAGTGTGACGCATAACAATGCGGTAAGGGATGCATAACAATCCAACCTAAGTGTGACGCATAACAATGCCGGTAAGGGATGCAAAACAATGCAACCTAAGTGTGTACGCATAACAATGCGGCAAGGGATGCAAAACAATGCAACCTAAGTGTGACGCATAACAACGCGGAAAGGGATGGATAACAATGCAACCTAAGTGTGACGCATAACAATGCGGTAAGGGATGCAAAACAATGCAACCTAAGTGTGACGCATAACAATGTGAAAGGGATGCAAAACAATGCAACCTAAGTGTGACGAATAACAATGCGGTAAGGGGTGCATAACAATGCAACCTAAGTGTGACGCATAACAATGCGGTAAGGGCTGCAAAACAATGCAACCTAAGTGTGACCCATAACAATGCGGTAAGGGATGCAAAACAATGCAACCTAAGTGTGACGCATAACAATGCGGTAAGGGATGCATAGCAATGCAACCTAAGTGTGACGCATAACAATGCAGTAAGGGGATGCAAAAACAATGCAACCTAAGTGTGACGCATAACAATGCGGTAAGGGATGCAAAATAATGCAACCTAAGTGTCACGCATAACAATGCGGTAAGGGATGCAGAACAATGCAACCTAAGTGTCACGCATAACAATGCGGTAAGGGATGCATAACAATGCAACCTAAGTGTGACGCAATAACAATCCGGTAATGGATGCAAAATAATGCAACCTAAGTGTGACGTATAACAATGCAAGTAACATGCGTGACAACGCAGGATAGAATGTGATATGCGTGATAGCGCAAGTAAAGAGGTGCATAACAATGCAAGCAACATGTGTGACAGCGTAAGATAAAGATTATATGTGCGTAACAGCAAAAATAACCAGTGTAACAACGCAAATTAATAGAAGTAATGCGTAACAGCGCAAATTAAAAGTGCATAACAACGCAAATTAATAGAAGTAATGCGTAACAGTGCAAATAACCCTGCGTAACAGCGCAAGTTAGAGAAATATGCGTAACAGTGCAAATTGAAGTGCGTAACAATGCGGTAAGGGATGCATAACAATCCAACCTAAGTGTGACGCATAACAATGCGGTAACGGATGCATAACAATGCAGCCTAAGTGTGACACATAACAATGCCGTAAGGGATGGCATAACAATGCAACCTAAGTGTGACGCATAACAATGCAGTAAAGGATGCAAAACAATGTAACCTCAGTGTGACGCATAACAATGCGGTAAGGGATGCAAAGCAAAGCAACCTAAGTGTGATGCATAACAATGCGGTAAGGGAAGCATAACAATGCAACCTAAGTGTGACGCATAACAATGAGGTAAGGATGCATAACAATGCAACCTAAGTGTGACGCATAACAATGCGGTAAGGGACGCATAACAATGCAACCTAAGTGTGACGCATAACAATGCGGTAAGGGATGCATAACAATGCAACCTAAGTGTGACGCATAACAATGCGGTAGGGGATGCAAAACAATGCAACCTAAGTGTGACGCATAACAATGCGGAAGGGATGCAAAACAATGCAACCTAAATGTGACGAATAACAATGCGGTAAGGGGTGCGTAACAATGCAACCTAAGTGTGACGCATAACAATGCGGAAGGGATGCAAAATAATGCAACCTAAGTGTGACGAATAACAATGCGGTAAGGGATGCAAAACAATGCAACCTAAGTGTGACGCATAACAATGCGGTAAGGGATGCAAAACAATGCAACCTAAGTGTGACGCATACCAATGCGGTAAGGGATGCAAAACAATGCATCCTAAGTGTGACGCATAACAATGCGGTAAGGGATGCAAAACAATGCAGCCTAAGTGTGACGCATAACAAGGCGGTAGGGGATGCATAACAATGCAACCTAAGTGTAACACATAACAACGCGGTAAGGGATGCAAAACAATGCAACCTAAGTGTAACGCATAACAATACGGTAAAGGATGCAAAACAATGCAACCTAAGTGTGATGCATAACAATGCGGTAAGGGATGCATAACAATGCAACCTACGTGTGACGCATAACATTGCGGTAAGGGATGCAAAACAATGCAACCTAAGTGTGACGCATAACAATGCGGTAACAATGCAGTAAGGGATGCAAAACAATGCAACCTAAGTGTGACGCATAACAATGCGGTAAGGGATGCATAACAATGCAACCTAAGTGTGACGCATAACAATGCGGTAAGGGATGCAAAATAATACAACCTAAGTGTGACGCATAACAACACGGTAAGGGATGTAAAACAATGCAACCTAAGTGTGACGCATAACATTGCGGTAAGGGATGCAAAACAATGCAACCTAAGTGTGATGCATAACAACGCGGTAATGGATGCAAAACAATGCAACCTAAGTGTGACGCATAACAATGCAAGTAACATGCGTGACAACACAGGATAGAATGTGATATGCGTGACAGCGCAAGTAAAGAGGTGCATAACAATCCAAGCAACATGTGTGACAGCGCAAGATAAAGATTATATGTGCGTAACAACACAAATAACCAGTGTAACAACGCAAATTAATAGAAGTAATGCGTAACAGCGCAAATTAAAGTGCATAACAACGCAAATTAATAGAAGTAATGCGTAACAGTGCAAATAACCTGCGTAACAGCGCAAGTTAGAGAAATATGCGTAACAGCGCAAATTGAAGTGTGTAACAATGCGGTAAGGGATGCATAACAATCCAACCTAAGTGTGACGCATAACAATGCGGTAACGGATGCATAACAATGCAACCTAAGTGTGACCGATAACAATGCCGTAAGGGATGCATAACAATGCAACCTGAGTGTGACGCATAACAATGCGGTAAGGGATGCAAAACAATGTAACCTAAGTGTGACGCATAACAATGCGGTAAGGGATGCAGAGCAATGCAACCTAAGTGTGATGCAAAACAATGCGGTAAGGGATGCATAACAATGCAACCTAAGTGTGACGCATAACAATGAGGTAAGGGATGCATAACAATGCAACCTAAGTGTGACGCATAACAATGCGGTAAGGGATGCATAACAATGCAACCTAAGTGTGGCGCATAACAATGCGGTAAGGGATGCATAACAATGCGACCTTAGTGTGACGCATAATAATGCGGTAAGGGATGCAAAACAATGCCACCTAAGTGTGACGCATAACAATGCGGAAGGGATGCAAAACAATGCAACCTAAATGTGACGAATAACAATGCGGTAAGGGGTGCGTAACAATGCAACCTAAGTGTGACGAATAACAATGCGGTAAGGGATGCAAAACAATGCAACCTAAGTGTGACGCATAACAATGCGGTAAGGGATGCAAAACAATGCATCCTAAGTGTGACGCATAACAATGCGGTAAGGGATGCAAAACAATGCAACCTAAGTGTGACGCATAACAATGCGGTAAGGGATGCAAAACAATGCAGCCTAAGTGTGACGCTTAACAATGCGGTAAGGGATGCATAACAATGCAACCTAAGTGTAACACATAACAATGCGGTAAGGGATGCAAAACAATGCAACCTAAGTGTAACGTATAACAATACGGTAAGGGATGCAAAACAATGCAACCTAAGTGTGACGCATAACAATGCGGTAAGGAATGCATAACAATGCAACCTACGTGTGACGCATAACATTGCGGTAAGGGATGCAAAACAATGCAACCTAAGTGTGACGCATAACAATGCGGTAAGGGATGCATAACAATGCAACGTAAGTGTGACGCATAACAATGCGGTAAGGGATGCAAAACAATGCAACCTAAGTGTGACGCATAACAATGCGGTAAGGGATGCAAAATAATACAACCTAAGTGTGACGCATAACAATGCGGTAAGGGATGCAAAACAATGCAACCTAAGTGTGACGCATAACATTGCGGTAAGGGATGCAAAACAATGCAACCTAAGTGTGACGCATAACAATGCGGCAAGGGATGCAAAACAATGCAACCTAAGTGTGACGCATAACAACGCAAGTAACATGCGTGACAACACAGGATAGAATGTGATATGCGTGACAGCGCAAGTAAAGAGGTGCATAACAATGCAAGCAACATGCGTGACAGCGCAAGATAAAGATTATATGTGCGTAACAGCGCAAATAACTTGCGTAACAACGCAAATTAAAGAAATATGCCTAACATCACAAATTAAAGTGTGTAACAACACAAATTAATAGAAATAATGCATGACAATGCAAATAACCTGCATAACAGCGCAAGTTAGAGAAATATGCGTAACAGCGCAAATAACCTGCGTAATAGCGCAAGTTAGTAGAAGTAATGCATGACAATGCAAATAACCTGCGTAACAGCGCAAGTTAGAGAAATATGCGTAACAACGCAAATTAAAGTGCGTAACAGTGCAAATCAATAGAAGTAATGCATGACAATGCAAATAAGGATGCATATTCTATGCAAGAGGGAGAAATGCACATTTAATGCAAAACATGGCGAAACACTGTAATGCAATGAATCCAAAGCAATTTTCGAATCTCGCAATATACAAAAGGATACGAAAAAGGATACACCTCGCACGTATTGAGTGCCGCACGCAGAAGGCACCGTTCGGGGTCACCATGGAGACCGCTTATGCTTCAAAAGTGCACTTTCTTGCACTGTCTTGAGTAATGAAGGTCCCAAACCACATAACTAACCCAAACAAAGGGTGTGAGAGGTGCATCGACCACAAGGGGAGGCCATCAGCCATCAATCGGCCATCAAATGAGACCATCGGCCAAATATTTAGCCGATCAGCTAACAATTTGGCCGACCGGCCAAAAATGGCAGTGTCGGGGCAATTTTGACATTTTGCCTGCATAACAGCGCAAATCAATAGAAGTAATGCGTAACAGCGCAAATAACCTGCGTAACAGCGCAAGTTAGAGAAATATGCGTAACAGCGTGTAGACACCCCATTTTTGACTGTCCTCAAGACCTGGACGTCACCGTTTGAACACTCGGTGATCATCCATGTTCTTGTTCGTTTTGAGTTCCCGGAGGTCTCGGCTACGCGCCTTACCTCAGGATCTCTCAACTCGACTGTTTTGTGTTTGGTTTTGTACCAAACACTTGTGTTTTTGCTTCTGAGGGTAGAGTGTAGCTTGTTAGCTACCCCTGACACCCATCGGCCTTGGCTTGAGGCCACCGGCCGTGTCTTCTTGCTACCGGCTATTGGTGAAATATACCATTGGCTGGTCGGCATTTGGTGTGATCGGCCGACCATCTGTTTGGCCGATGGCCTCCTTTTCTGGCCAGTACCACCTTTTTGCCTTTTTTAGGCATAATGCATGCCAGCTGTGCCAGCTGGAATGCACGGACCCTGCTCCCCGTGCACAGGTGTGACTATTTTGAACCTTTGCACCCTTTTTTGGTCCAAACTTCTTCTAGAAGATTGCACCCTTTGCTCAAGCTTCTTGAGGAAGATTAACCCTTTGTCTTAGCTTCCTCAAGAAGCTTGCACCTTTGGGATAGCTTCTCTTAGAAGCTTGGTCCCTTTGACCCTTTTGTTTAGCTTCTTTGAGAAGCTTAGCACCATTTCCTTGTCTATATAAGAGCCCCCTCCTCCTCCTTTGTTTTTGGTTCATAAAAAAATAGAGTTATACATCTGATATATCATATATATTCCACTATATCTCTCTATATCTCCGTCTCTCTCTCTCTCTTCATTTGTGTGTGTTTGAGGGCCTAAAAGTGTGTTTTCTTCTTGGTTTTGCACTAAGACACACACCATTACACCATACTTCGACTTTGAGAGGTGTTGAGGGTTTGTTCTTGAGGTTTTGGGCTGGTTTTGATTAGAAGAAGGGGGCTGCACTTGCTGTTCTTCAAGTGTTCTTCAAGGGAAAACACTTTTGCTTTATATTTCCTAATCTTGCACTAGTCTTTAACCTATCTTGCTTACTGTTTTAGACTTTGTGTATAACTGAAAAAAGTCTTATATTTGCATGTTTAAGATACTTCATTAAGGTTGTTTTGGTGTTGGGGGTCGACCTCCCCCTCTTAGGCCTTGTTTGGCCCTTTTTGTGCTTCCATTGTTAAGCTTTGGTTACTTTGGTGTATTAGCCTTCTCACCACTGAAATCCAGTGGATTTTCAGTGGTGAAGAAGGGGTTTTGAAGTCTTGCATAGGGGAGGGACACCCCTCTCCCTTTGTGTCTCATTTGTTCTTGTTTTTGGCTCATAATGGTAGCATGGATGAGTAGTTGTCTTTGGTACAATTTCAGAGGTTTTTGGGTGTTGTTAGGTCATAATATGCCTCTGTTTTTGGTTGGATTTATGGCCCCTTTTATGCTTAATACACTTGCTTTGTATTCCCCCTATTTTGCCTAGAAGTACATCATGCCATTAGACCACCATGCTCTCATGTTTTGGCCTTGCTTTGTGAAGTTCTTGGTCATATTTTGCCATGCTTGAGGTCTTTTGGGGGTTGATTTGGTCATGTCTTTCATGCTTTGTATAGTCTCTTTGCATTCTAGCATGTTGGCATCAGGTGTGTGAGTCGTTAGCATGCATTATCTTGGCCATTTCAGTGATTTGGAATCACTTATTGTGTCATTTTAGTCCATGTTTTATGCTCACATACTTGCATTTGTTACCCTTTTAATGACTTGAAGAGTGGTGGACTTACGCTCCATGTTTGGCCTTGGTGTATGTCTCTTTGTTTAAGTTATTTGGGATGCTATTTATGAGGGTTTTGGGGCTTATTCTAACATGTCGTGGCTCTGATTTTGTTGGTCTAATACCCATGTTTGTCCTCTTTTAAGAGCTCTTGAGAATTGCCTTCCATGCCTTAGCCTTAGGCCCTTTGGTTTGCATGTTTGTTTTGCATGTTGGCATTGTCATTTTCGGCACTTTTGGCCACTGTTTTAGGTTGGGCTAAGGTCTGCCCTTTGCGGTTTAAGTCCACTATTGCATGATCATGTTGCATTACTTTGGTTTCATGCTTGTATTGTATCATGTTTGCACATGTGCACATTGTTTAGCTAGTTGCATTTTATGTCCTAGCTTGCACGATAGATTACATGGCATTGCATCTTGTATGTTTGGCACATACACTTAGCATGCTTGTTAACTTAGCTTTATATTGCAGGCTTAAGCCATTTTGCACACTTGAGCCATGATTGTATACATGCATTGCATTGCTTGGTTTGGGGTGTCAAATCAAGCACGAGGGGTGAGGTGTGTTCGTACTCAAAGTGACGAAACAAGTCTCAACCCTCGGTCGCCAATGCCCTTGACCTCAACATGATAGGTTGTTGGCATTCATCTCTTTTGTTGCATGCATTTTACATTGAATGGCAAACTTGGTCTCTTAGGCCATCAAGCATCCAAATGCATAATTGATGGCCCGAGGGTCGAGGGTCATGCTCCCTTGAGTCCATTGCATGATAGGGAGTGTGGCCATACTCACATTTACTTGAAAATTCCATGCCATACACTGCTTGCCCTCTGCTGCTGTCAATTGCAGGATTCTGCAGGAAGAAATAGCTGGCCGGCTACTTGGAGTGCCGACCGACCAAATACAATTAGCCGATGGCTCAACCAATGGTCGATGACCATTCCCTTCGGCCGGTGGTGTTCCCACTTGGTCGGTGATGCTCCCCAGTGCTCAGAGAAGCATCCTTGGGACTTGTGCAAATTTTCAGAGGATCAGGGCAGTGTAAACAGAGGCAACAGTGCTATGGCAGTGAGTTTCCGAGCGGGGCGAGTCAAGCATGCATCATTCGCGCATTCCGAGGCATAGCTGCGGTAGTCTCTTTAGCTTCACATTTAAATTATTTTTATTATTAATTTGTTAATTAATTAGAGGGTCTGTAATAATTAATTAGCTAAGATTGTTGATTCATTATTCGGACTGTATTATTCTTTTGGTCCCTCTGAGCGAGGGCGAATTTGTAATAAGTGTGGGTACGTGTGTGCATGTCTTCCAACCCCCACTTCTTTCTCCCTTTACTTACCTGCTTTCAATGGTTAGTACTAGGGCATATTTAAATTAGCATACCTTATGCTATGCATGCGTGCATCCATACATTTGTCTTGCATGCACTGGGCTCGGCGCATCATACTAACTGCATTGTATCTCAATTCGAAGTTGAATACGTGTATCGATTGTTGCATCTCATATGCCATGTTTAGATTAGCCGAGCCCTATCTTAGCTACATTTTGTATGTGATGCATTAGCCATTTTAACATGAACTAGGATCATGCATATGATTACTAACTAGTTTCTGTTTTGGCTCGGAGTACTAGGTAAGCTTTTATGCTTTAGCATACTGCATGCGTGTGAGTGTTGCCATGATAGCATGCTTACCATGAGGCTATGTGCTTACGTGTTATAACTGCCTGAATGCCTGTGGGTGAAGGTTGGGTTACTTAAATTGGAACAATGCATTGAATGAAAGTTTTAAGCCCCCTTGAAAGTGGCAAAACCATATTTTCTAAGCCCACTTGAGGGTGGCAAAATTCATGTCTTAGCCTACTTGCGGGTAGCACCATCAAACCATTTTCAAACAAACAAACATGAAATGTTTTGTTCCAATTTAGGCGACTTAGTCTATACTTGTTTGTTGTGCGCATCACGTAGTAAATCTAGGCTAATAACCGGAATAAGAGCGCATAATGTTTTCAAAACTAGATATCATGATTAGTAGAGGCCGATCTTCGGATCGGGCGAGCGGGGGTGCTCATAGCTGACCTTCCCCAATCGTACCCAAGTTCTCGAGCCGAGACAACTTTGGTGATGACGGACACGTGGCCTTAGGCAAACGAGTTAGGGTTTCCTAAATCCCCCAAAATAAATTTTTAGGTGGCGACTCTGTATCTAGCAAAGCAGTCCATGTTTGGCACTTCTTTCTAAAAATTTGTTTTTCAAAACGATTTGCCGGATTTGGACTCTTTGGTTCAGATTAAAAACCATGATAATTTGAGTCCGAACTGTAGCGTGAGGCCCTTTGGGGACGTCTACACAGTGCAAATTAAAGTGCGTAACAGCGGAAATCAATAGAAGTAATGCGTAACAGTGCGTATAACCTGCGTAACAGCGCAAGTTAGAGAAATATGCGTAACAACTCAAATTAAAGTGCGTAATAGCGCAAATTAATAGAAGTAATGCATTACAATGCAAATAAGCTGCGTAACAGCGCAAGTTAGGGAAATATGCGTAATAGCGCAAATTAAAGTGTGTAACAGCACAAATCAATAGAAGTAATGCGTAACAGCGCAAATAACCTATGTAACAGCGCAAGTTAGAGAAATATGCGTAACAGTGCAAATTAAAGTGCGTAACAACACAAATTAATAGAAATAATGCATGACAATGCAAATAACCTGCGTAACAGCGCAAGTTAGAGAAATATACGTAATAGCGCAAATAACCTGCTTAACAGCACAAGTTAGTAGAAGTAATGCATGACAATGCAAATAACCTGCGTAACAGCGCAAGTTAGAGAAATATGCGTAACAACGCAAATTAAAGTGTGTAACAGTGCAAATCAATAGAAGTAATGCATGACAATGCAAATAAGGATGCATATTCTATGCAAGAGGGAGAAATGCACATTTTATGCAAAACATGGCGAAACACTGTAATGCAATGAATCCAAAGCAATTTTCGAATCTCGCAATATACAAAAGGATACGAAAAAGGATACACCTCGCACGTATTGAGTACCGCACGCAGAAGGCACCGTTCGGGGTCACCACGGAGACCGCTTAAGCTTCAAAAGTGCACTTTCTTGCACTGTCTTGAGTAATGAAGGTCCCAAACCACATAACTGACCCAAACAAGGGTGTGGGAGGTGCATCGACCACAAGGGGAGGCCATCGGCCATCAACCGGTCATCAAATGAGACCATCGGCCAAATATTTAGCCGATCGGCTAACAATTTGGCCGACCGGCCAAAATTGGCAGTGTCGGGGCAGTTTTGACATTTTACCTCGGGTCTTTAAATATGAGGTTCCAAACCTTATATTTTCACTTCCTCCTAGCTCGAAAATCACTCCTCTCTCTGTCTAGGTGATTTCCCAACCTTCGATTCGAGTTTTTCCTTGGTTTTCGGGCCTTTTTCGTTGTTCGCTTCGCGAAACCCTTCCCGTTTCGCACACTTTGAACCGAACAAAACTTGGTTTCGGTGTTCCTTTCTTGGTTTCCACCACTTGGGATTTGTTTCCCCCGAGTCCTACCTCGATCTTCGTGCCTTTTCCACACTCTGACCTTTTCTTTCATTTTTCACCATCTCGGGGTTGACTTTTGGGTTGACTTTTCACATTCTCACCCATTTTTGACACTTTCGGTCATTTTCGCACTCTTTTTGAGATGGCTGACGACATTCCACAGGGTGGGAGTCCTTCGGAGCTGGACATGGACCCCGAGGTCGAGCTCTTGCCTCTTAGTGTTCGACCATTCGACCCGGCGACCTACAGGCCGGCGATACATGTGTTGCCTCCCGATGGCATCCGCCACTTTAGGAGCTATGCGAGGGGTGCGCCACCAGAGTTTTTGTTGCGCGAGCCAGAGTCACATCTATCCTACGACGCTTCTGAGGTACACTCTTGCTCTGTTTCATTTTCCGCAATGTAGAACATATGAATGCGATAACGAATCCCGTTCTTTAACTGCTTAACCTAGACACACTAATACATCATATGTGTAGTTTACCGCGAGCACACCCGCACCCAATATCTGTATAATCTTGAACACATGCACGCACACTGCATTTTCATCAATTCTGAATACTTTTCAAAACTATATTTCTAACAATGCTTCGCAACTGTTTGTTTTGAAAACAGGGAGATTCCCATGCCTTCCGGGGGTATGGGAACACCGTTGCCCGTGGTTGGTACATGGAGCTGCCTGATGCGATCCGCCACATTGTCGACCAGGCCGGCTTCGGCACTTTCTGCATGGGACTGTCGCGCCTCACTGCGAGTAGGCCCCTTCTTGCTGCTTTGGTGGAGAGGTGGTGAGACACCACCGACTCCTTCCACCTTTCTGCCACAGGGGAGATGACGATGACTCCCTTTCACTTCTCGATGCTCACCGACATCGGGGTAGGGGGTGATCCGATCCCCTTTGATACTGATATGAACAAGTGGGACGCCGCTCAACTATACTTGCTTGGCACTCAGCCACCTCTTGCCTGGCCAGGGTTTGTGAGGTACTCGTGGTTCGAGGATTGCTTCCGGATCCAGGCACCTATTACTCAGGAGGAGGAGGAGCAGTATGCTCGCAGCTTTATCATGTTCCTGCTGGGGACCACTCTCTTCGCCGACCGGGCGAACACTTTCCCCTTTTGTCTACTGAGTGCACTGGTTGACGTGACACGGATCTGGTGTTACGACTGGGGTGGCGCAGGCTGGGCCACACTCTACGGATATATGAGCTCATCCTCTCGTTGCAGCGGGCAGTTACTCGGAGGCTACTGGCGGGCATGGGAGGTACACCTTTCTTTTCTGTTTTACATTCCGCTTTACATTATCTATAGACCACGCACACTACACACGGGCAATCTGCTTTACACTGGCCGTATATTGCACACACTGCAAACATGCAACCTGCTTTACACTGACTGTACACTGCACACTGCACACATGCACTGCACATACTCATCCTTGCCTTGTTGCATTCTGTAGTTGTGGGTCTATGCCTACTTTTCGAGGGTCACCCCAGTGCCAGATGTGGAGATCCCCCTCGGCGTTCCATTTTCCCATCGATTCGATGTGAGATGCGAGCAGAGGCCTCGGGAGTCCTTCATATTCTTCCGCCGATATTTTGACACCATCACCGCCACAGAGGTATTTCAAACTTTAGAGCTCATTTAAGCTTCGCTTTACATTGCACATTCAACAGTAGATAACAAACTGTATATCATTTACAGATCACCTAGCAGCCCTGGGCTCTGTTGCCGGATGCGGTGAGAGACCGATACGCGGGCGCTTAGGAGACTGCCCGATTCAGGATTCTGCTGGAGGGCCCAGTCTGTCAGGCTTGGTACCTGGGCGAGCGCTTCCTGCACCAGACCCTGGGCTTACCGGAGCAGATAGTCCCGGAGTTGCCTCCTACCCACATGAGGCATACTGAGGGATATACCCTAGAGGAGATGAGGGACTACACGACTGAATGGGAATCGAAGTGCTTTAGAGGCGAGGGCGACTACACCGAGTTCATCCAGGCCTATCTGATGCCATCTCTGACCGGTGCTCGTCGAGTCGAGAGAGATAGACCTGCAGTGCCAGCGGTAAGAGTAAGGGCATCGAGGGCGACTCAGGCCCGTGGCAGGGTTGGGTCCCGGAGAGGACGAGGAGCTGAGTGGCCAGCACTACCCACCATGATGACATGCCGAGGACAGGGTGGGGAGACTTACCAGATACCCATTGCTCCTCCTCCGGCTGATCATGAGCTTATCGGAGTTTACGGTTCGGCCTTGGTATGTATTGCTATACTTTGCCTTCTGTACAGTCATTTCATTTCATTTTCTCTTGATATTCCACAAAATACTGATGCTTTTAACACTTTTGCAGGCTTCCATCGAGTACACTAGACAGTCCTTGGAGCTGAAGGCCTCCGTGATGGGGATGCTGTAGCAGAGTATCGACCTGTTGACCATCTATGGCATCCCGGTAAGTTCTTTCAACCGCAGTCTCAAATTCTGCATAATTTGTTTCGTACATAATCTGATGCATCGCACTATCAACACGACACTTGATACACCGCACTCACGACACTGATACACTATAACCCACATACTGCTCACAGCGTTGCTCACGGCATTCATACACTGCATTCTGTACTGATACACTGCTCACAGCATTCATACATTATACTCATACACTGTATTGGGTATTCATATTCTGCTTTGCGTAGCATAACTGATGCATTTGCCATTTGTCCTTTTCAGGCCCCATTCCAGATACCAGATGTAGGAGGGCTCCAGCAGGACCATCTGTATCTGTCCGAGGAGTAGGGAGAGCAGGGCGAGGGACCACAGTACATCCCCGCAGCAAAACCGGGCGTACTCACCCTGGGAGCAGCTCACGGGCGCTGATTCCAGACGACGATGAGTCTGAGGCAGAGGTAGAGTCGTCTAAGGATGAGACTGGAGATGGCTCGGGCTCAAGCTCAGATGGCGGAGCTGGCGGCGATGCTCCTGGACTTTCGTCCAGGAAGAGGACGAGGACAGACTCTCATGCTTGATGTGACTGATGCTGATCCAGACATTTACTGCCCTTCTTCTTTTATTCTTCTCTTGCTTTATTTTCCTTTTTAGCTGGTAGTTTAAGCACATTGTAATGCCTCGGGCATGTTTTTTTTTTTTCAAAACTATGTACTTTTGCAAAAAATGATATAATGGAATGAAACAACTCTTTTTTGTTCAAAAGGTGTTACGTTTGTACATTCTATGCATCGCATCGCATCGCATTACATAACAATGTAAATGAGATTGATCTTTTGTTTGAAAATTAAGCACTTGCATCGTAATAATCAGGTAGTGAACCGATTAATGACAAAAACACCTCGATAAGCAAAACAAAGAACTCGATAAGCTAACCAAGTGTAAATACAACTCGATATGCAAAGCAAAGACTTAAAGAATGCGAAATACAACTCGATAAGCAAATGTACAACAACTCGATAAACAAATCGAAGTAACGCAGCCGTGACTTTGCAAAATCATCACCAGAAGGCATTGGAAGTGGTGCCAGTCACAGATTCTCAGCATGTTCAATACATAAACAGCTCAGGGAATAAGAAGGAAGGCCATCGGCCAAAGGGAAAGGCCACCGGCCACAGGAAATGGCCATCAGCCAACATTTTTAGCCGATCGGCCAAAAAGGATGGTCGGTCGGCACTATTTTTGGCCGATCGGCCAAAAATGGCAAGCACCTTCAGAATGTTGACACCTGTCTTCCACTAAACACCTTATCTTCTACAAAAGCCCCAGCTTCGTAGTTTTCCTCATTTCAACACTGATGTGTACCAAATGGAGGAGTTTCTTGCCCAAAATCTCACAACTTGGATTTCCAACTTGGATAGCTCGGAAAGGCTGAATTTCTGGGGTTTCGGCATAAATGCACTATTCACGCTGGGTCGCACCCCGCTGCATTTTCCGTTCTTCCACGCCGCGGCAAGGTTTTGGAATCTGGTGACACACGTCTTTAGCTTTTGCGGGCAAGAGATGTGTCCCACTTTCGAGGATTTCCAAGCTTTAATGGAATTCGAGCGCGACGAGGAAATCTTGCCTCAGTTCCGGTTCGGCCACGTCCCAGCCTTAGGACGGATGTGCGGCCTTACTTTACATGACACTCGGTCATTGATTCGCGAAGGAGAGCTGGACATTCTGAGCTTGGTTTGTCGGTTTTCTGATGCCGGTGACCGCGACAATCATCATTGGCAGAGTTATTGGCGACATGCGCTTTGTCTGTGCATGTTGTCCCATTTCTTGCTTGCCCCAGGCTCCGGCGGGTTTAGCACTCGTTTGATTGAGGTCGCCAAGGGCTTGAGAGAGGGCAAAAGCTGCATCGTCATGACATTGGCCGGGACATTGACGGGTTTGGACGCTTTTTATCGTCGGGAGACGACTAGGTTTGCAGGGAGTCCACTACTATTGCAGGTAATTTTTCCCACCCCATCTCACATATATTGCTCACATCACTCGGCCCTCAGGCTCGGTTTTTCTCTCAAAACCCTCTGCTCACTTTTTCTCTCAACGTACACCTCTCTATTCTTTATTCCCTCATTTTTCATCCCTCCCTAGGTATGGTTGATGGACAAACTGAGAGTGGTGGACTCATGTCCGGTGTATTCAGCTTGCAGCTATTTCTCCCAACGACGTCTAGTCGATGCTCCGGATGAAGGATGGTGGTACAACTGGATGTGCAATTTGTCCGCGGATTGCATTGCTTGGCGCTGCCCTTGGCTCAATTTGCCGGCGATGAGTTATAGCATGACCCGTCAGCCTAGGATTCAGTTGATAGGCTTGACACACTGTGTCTTCTATTTTCCGTTCCGGTTCAGGCGCCAGTTCGGACATGATCAGACTTGCCCAGAAGAGGGGATCGAGTACCCTGCTACATTTCCGGTCTGAGGCGCGCAGCTAGCTCGGTATGCCATGGCATGGAGGACCAGAGAGCTTCTAGCCCCCGCCCCTACTTTCAGCTACACCCTCTCTGATGAGTGCTTAGATTGGCTCAATGAAGAGGCACAGGTCGGGTCCACTTTGGCATCAGAGGCTTCGACCAGCTCTGGGAGGGGACGCAGGAACACCTGACTATGCCCCGGATTTATTTGCTTTAATCAGAATCTTTCAAGTTTTCTTTATGAACGTAGTAAAAAGCAACTTCAATTTTGTATTCAAGAGCAGGAGAACTCTGTATTGAAATCAATAAAATTGAAGGTTGTGGGTACTGAAAATTTCCCGTTTGGTCAAAAAATGGTCTAAGTTGTAAAAAGATTAATTTGAGCAAAATCAACTTTTATTAAAAACTTGTCAAAACCATTTTTGATATGGATCAGAACTGGGCACGCCTGAGATCTGTCACTGAGATGTACAACCCCGGATTCCAACAACTGGAAAGTTGCCCCTAGTCTGAATTAGCACTGCACTGGAGATCACAACCGAGCTCTTGAAGGCTGAATAGACAAAGATGACCGAGATGATCACATGGACAAAGTTGAACGAGGAAGTGTTTATGGCTGGACTTCAGACATGAAGTTGCCTACGTATCCCAAAGATGGGAATCAAGCCTTACGTACTTCGGCTTGGGTTCACTCGAGTATTAACTCTCTCCTTTTGCGCTCTAACTTTTGCCAAGGCCGCCCTTTACAGGTTTTCAACCTTGCGAGCTTAGTTTTTATAATTTTAAATTTTTCATACTCTAACTTTTGCCTAGGTCGCCCTTTCGGGTTTTCGGCCTAGCGAGCCACTCAAGGGTAATATTTCTTCAACTTGTCCATGTTGATCGGCTGGGAGAACTCTAGGCCATCTAGGTCCATCAGAACGACAGCTCCACCCGACCAAATAGACTTAATGATGTAAGGACCAGTCCAATTAGGTTTGAACTTGCCCCTAGGGTCGTGGATGGGAGCTCGGTTGTCTTTGAGCACAAGATCCCCTTCTTTCAAATTCCTGAACTTAACCTTCTTGTTGAAAGCCCTGGCGATTCTTCGTTGGTAACCCTGAACATGGTACAATGCCTTCAGCCTTCTTTCATCGAACAGCATGAGTTCTTCGAACTTGCTCTGCTGCCAATCTGCTTCGGCTATCTGACACTCAGCCAACACTCGCAATGACAGAACCTCAACTTTGATAGGTAGAACGGCCTCCATTCCATAGACCAAGGAACACGGAGTTGCTCCAGTAGAAGTTCGAATTGAAGTTCGGTAGCCCCACAGAGCAAATGACAACTTATCTGGTCAGTCCCGGTAGGTTTCCACCATCTTCTGCAAAATGTGTTTGATGTTCTTGTTGGCGGCCTCAACTGCTCTGTTGGTCTGCAGCCGATATGTGGATGACTTATGAAAAGCCACATTGTATTTGTCTAATAAGTCAATCACTTCCTTCTTGAAGTGGGAACCATTATCTGAAATGACCTCGTTCGGGACCCCGTAGCGACATATGATGTTGTCCCTGATGAACTTTGCAACATGCGAAGGCTTCAACACCACATAAGATTGGGCCTCAACCCACTTCATAAAATAATCTATCGCGACCAGAATGAACTCATGCCCATTAGACCCCTTCGGAGTGACAGCCCCTATCACATCGATTCCCCAAACTGAAAACGGTCATGGCGAAATCATATTGTATAGCTTCGACGGCAGAATATTCATGCGGTTTGCATGGATTTGACATTTGTGGTATCGCCGGACAAAGCCAATACAATCCTCCTCCATGGTGGACCAGTAGTAACCCTGTCTAAGGATCTTTCGGGCTAACATCACCCCGTTCATGTGCTCTCCGCACTCTCCACCATGGATGGCCTCCATCAGGCGCTTCGATTCTTCAGCATCAACACACAGTTTATGCATTCCCAGATGACCTCTCTTGTACAGTTTACCCCCACAAACGATGAACTGAGCAGCCATTCTTCGAATTGCCCTCTTATCTTTGGCATTTGCGTCTGGTGGGTACGCTTCCTTTCCTAAGAAGTTCCAGACATCGTAATACCAGGGATTCTCATCTTGTACCTCATTTATGGCAGCAATCAGCTCGTAGGCTGGCACAAATTTCTATTCAATGATGATCGGACACATTCGGACTCCAAAAGGGATGTCTATCATAGAAGATAGAGTTGCTAGTGAATCAACGAACCTATTGTTCTCTCTTAACAGATGAGCGAAGTTTAGCTTTTCAAACCGAGGAATCAACAAATCCAAGATCTGGTGATAGATTCTCATCTTTTCTTCTTTGACTTTCCAATCTCTTTTAGCCTGAGATACAACAAGGTTCGAGTCCCTGATGACGTCCAACCATTTTGCCCTAGTTCTAGGGCAGCTTCTAGTCCAGCAATGCATGCCTCGTACTTTGCTTCATTGTTCGATACTTTGAACCAGAGTTTGAATGCTAAGGGTATGAAGGAATTGTCGGGCGCTATCAGCAACACCCCTATCCCATACCCGTATTGGTTTGACGCTCCGTCAAAGTACATCATCCAGGTCTCTTCTTCGATATGCAGAATGGCCTCATCTGGGAATAGGTACTCAACTGCTTCATCCCCTTCCACTGGGTGATCGGCTAGGAACTCCGCAACCGCTATCCCCTTTACTGACTTGCGCGCCACATACTTCAAATCAAATTTGGAAAGCAGAAGCAACCAATGGGCTAACCTACCCGTAAGTGTCAGTTTGTCGAAGAGATACTTGATGGGCTAACCAATGGGGTATTTGAGCATCTGATGCAAGGTGGAAGAGACTGCCTTCACCTGGTGCAGCCACGGCCGCCCTAGGAGTAAATTAAAGGTTGTAGGAACGTCCAAGACATGGAAGTCAACATCATGTTGTACTGGACCAACCTTAGTCTGAATCTGCACGGTCCCCTTCACTTCCCTGCCAGTGTTGTCGTAAGTAAACACCTTAATTACATATCTGCCATCATGCAAGAGAGTCCGAATAAGTGTCTGAGTGTTCGAACCCTAATGCATGAGAAATTAGACTAAACACCATAATTACATATCTGCCCTCATGCAAGAGGGTCTGAATAAGTGTCCGAGTGTTCGAACCCACATGCATGTGAAATTGTAAGTAAACACCATAATTACATATCTACCATCATGCAAGAGGGTCTGAATAAGTGTCCGAGTGTTCGAACCCTAATGCATGAGAAATTGGAAGTAACACCATAATTACATATCTGCTCTCATGCAAGAGGGTCTGAATAAGTGTCCAAGTGTTCGAACCCTAATGTTAGAGAAATGGCAAGTATACACCATAATTACATATCTGGCATCATGCAAGAGGTTCCGAACAAGTGTCCAAGTGTTCGAACCCAAATGAATGAGAAATTATATGTAAACACCATAATTACATTTTTGCCATCATGCAAGAGGGTCCAAATATATTTCCGAGTATTCGAACCCTAATGCAAGAGAAATTGTAATTAAACACAATAATTACATATCTGCCATCATGCAAGACGGTCCGAATAAATATCCGAGTGTTCGAATCCTAATGCATGAGACATTGTAAGCAACCACCAAAATTACATATCTGTCATCATGCAAAATGGTCCGAATAAGTGTCTGAGTGTTTTAACCCTAATGGAAAAGAAATTCTAACTAAACACAATAATTACATATCTACCATCATGCAAGAGTGTCCGAATAAGTGTCTGAATGTTCGAACCCAAATGCATGAGAAATTGTAAGTACACACCGTAATTACATATCTGCCGCCATGCAAGAGGGTCCAAATAAGTGTCCTAGTGTTCGAACCCAAATGCAAGAAAAATTGTAAGTAAACACCATAATTACATATCTGCTATCATGCAAACGGGTCCGAATAAGTGTCCGAGTGTTCGAACCCTAATCCAAGAGAAATTGTACGTAAACACCATAATTACATATCTACCATCATGAAAGATGTTCCGAATAAGTGTCCGAGTGTTCGAACCCAAATGCATGAGAAATTATATGTAAACACCATAATTACATATTTGCCATCTTGCAAGAGGGTCCGAATAAGTGTCCGACTGTTTGAACCCTAATGGAAGAGAAATTATAACTAAACACAATAATTACATATCTGCTATTACGCAAGAGGGTCTGAATAAGTTTCCGAATGTTCGAACCCAAATGAATGAGAAATTGTAAGTAACACCACAATTACATATCTGCCATCATGCATGAGGGTGCCAAATAAGTGTCCGAATGTTCGAATCCTAAACCAAGAGAAATTGTAAGTAAATACCATAATTACATATCTGCAATCACGCAAGAGGTTCCGAATAAGTGTCTGCGTGTTCGAACCCAAATGCATGAGAAATTGTATGTAAACACCATAATTAAATATTTGCCATCATGCAAGAGGGTCCGCATAAGTGTCCGAGTGTTCGAACCTTAATGCAAGAGAAATTGCAGGTAAACACCATAATTACATATCTGCCATCAAGCCAGACGGTCTGTATAAGTGTCCGAGTGTTCGAAGCCTAATGCAAGAGAAATTTGAAGTAAACACCATAATTACATATCGGCCGTCATGCAAGACGGTCCGAATAACAGTCCGAGTGCTCAAACACTAATGTAAGAGAAATTACAAGTAAACACAATAATTACATATCAGCCATCATGCCAGAGCGTACGAATAATTGTCCGAGTGTTCAAACCCTAATGCTTGAGAAATTGTAAGTAAACACCATAATTAAATATCTGCCATCATGCAAGAGGGTCCGAATAAGTGTTCAAGTGTTTAAACCCTAATGCATAAGAAATTCTAACTAAACACAATAATTACATATATGCCATCATGCAAGAGGGTCTGAATAAGTGTCCGAGTGTTCGAACCCAAATGCAAGAGAAATTGTAAGTAAACACCATAATTACATATCAACCATCGTGCATGAGGGTCCGAATAAGTGTCCGAGTGTTCGAACCAAAATTTATGAGAAATGGCAAGTAAGCACCATAATTAAATATCTGCCATCATGCAAGAGGGTCCAAATAAGTGTCCGAGTGTTTGAACACAAATGCATGAGAAATTGTAAGTAAACACCATAATTACATATCTAACATCATGCAAAACGATCCGAACAAGTGTCCGAGCGTTCGAATTGTAATGCAAGAAAAATTGTAAGTAAACACAATAATTACATATCTGTCATGATGCAAGAGAGTCTGAATAAGTGTCCGAGAGTTCGAACCCTAATGCATGAGAAATTGTAAGTAAACACCGTAATTGAATATATGTTATCATCCAAGAGGTTCCGAACAAGTGTCCGAGTGTTCGATCCAAAAAATAAGAGAAATTGTACGTAACACCAGAATTACATATTTGTCATCATGCAAAAATGGTCCGAATTAGTGTCCGAGTGTTCGAACCCTCATGCAAGAGAAACTGTAAGTAAACACCATAATCACATATCTGCCATCATGCAAGAGGGTCCGAATAAGTGTCCGAGTGTTCGAACCCTAATGCATGAGAAATTGTAAGGAAATACCATAATTACATATCTGCCATAATGTAAGAGGTTCCGAATAAGTGTCCGAGTGTTCGAATCCAAAAGCATGAGAAATTGTAAGTAAATACCATAATTACAAATCTGCAATCATGCAAGAGGGTCCGAATAAGTGTCCGAGTGTTTAAACCCTAATGCAAGGGAAATTGTAAGTAAACACCATAATTAAATATCTGCCATCATGCAAGACCGTCCGAATAAGTATCTGAGTGTTCGAATCCTAATGCATGAGAGATTGTAAGTAACCACCAGAATTACATATCTGTCATCATGCAAAAGGGTCCGAATAAGTATCCGAGTGTTTGAACCCTAATGCAAGAGAAATTGTAACTAAACACAAATAATTACATATCTGCCATCATGCAAGAGGGTCCGAATAAGTGTCTGAATGTTCGAACCCAAATGCATGAGAAATTGTAAGTACACACCATAATTACATATCTGTCATCATGCAAGAGAGTGTGAATAAGTGTCCGAGTGTTCAAACCCTAATGCCAAAAAAATTGTATGTAAACACAATAATTACATATCTACCATCATGGAAGAGGGTCCGAATAATTGTCCGAGTGTTCGAACCCTAATGCATGAGAAATTGTAAGTAACCACCAAAATTACATATCTGTCATCATGCAAAAGGGTCCGAATAAGTGTCCGAGTGTTCGAACTCTAATCCAAGAGAAATTGTAAGTAAAAACTATAATTAAATATCTGTCATGATCCAAGAGGTTCTGAATAACTGTTCGAATGTTCGAACCCAAAAACAAGAGAAATTGTACGTAAACACCATAATTACATATCTACCATCGTGCAAGAGGGTCCGAATAAGTGTCCGAGTGTTCGAACCGTAATGCATGAGAAAATGGAAGTAAACACCATAATTACATATCTGTCCTCATGTAAGAGGGTCTGAATAAGTGTCCTAATGTTCGATCCCAAATGCATGTGAAATTGTAAGTAAACACCATAATTACATATTTACCATCATGCAAGAGGGTCTGAATAAGTGTTCGAGTGTTCGAACCCTAATGCAGGAGAAATTGGAAGTAAACACCATAATTACATATCTGCCCTCATGCAAGAGGGTCCGAATAAGTGTCCGAGTGTTCGAACTCTCATGCAAGAGAAATAGCAAGTAAACACCATAATTACATTTTTGCCACCATGCAAGAGGGTCCGAATAAGTGTCTGAGTATTCGAACCCTAATGCAAGAGAAATTTAAATTGAACACCATAATTACATATCTGCCATCACGCCAGATGGTCCGAATAAATGTCCGAGTGTTCGAATCCAAATGCATGAGACACTGTAAGTAACCACCAAAATTACATATCTGCCATTATGCAAGGGGGTCCGAATAAGTGTCTGAATGTTTGAACCCAAATGCATGAGAAATTGTAAGTACACACCATAATTACATATCTGCCACCATGCAAGAGAGTCCGAATAAGTGTCCGAGTGTTCGAACCTAAATGCGAGAGAAATTGTAAGTAAACACCAAAATTACATATTTGCCATCATGTAAGCAGGTCTGAATAAGTGTCCGAGTGTTCGAACCCTAATCCAAGAGAAATTGTAAGTAAACACCATAATTACATATCTTCCACCATGAAAAAGGTTCCGAATAAGTGTCTGAGTGTTCGACCCCAAATGCATGAGAAATATATGTAAACACCATAATTAAATATTTGCCATCATGCAAGAGAGTCCGAATAAGTGTCCGAGTGGTCGAACCCTAATGCAAGAGAAATTGTAAGTAAACACCATAATTACATAACAACTGTCATGCAAGACGGTCCGCATTAGTGTCCGAGTGTTCGAATCCTAATGCATGAGAAATTGTAAGTAACCACCAAAATTACATATCTGTCGTCATGCAAAGGGGTTCGAATAAGTGTCCGAGTGTTTGAACCCTCATGCAAGAGAAATTGAAACTAAACACAATATTTACATATCTGCCATCATGCAAGAGGTTCCGAATAAGTGTCCGAGTGTTCAAACCCAAATGCATGAGAAACTGTTAGTAAACACCATAATTACATATCTGCCATCATGCAAGAGGTTCCGAATAAGTGTCCGAGTGTTCGAACCCTAATGCAAAAGAAATTGTAAGTAAACACAATAATTACATATCTAGCATCATGCAAGAGGGTCCCAATAAGTGTCCGAGTGTTCGAACCGTAATGCATGAGAAATTGTAAGTAAACACCAAAATTACATATCTGCCATCATACAAGAGGGTCCGAATAAGTGTCCGAGTGTTCGAACCCAAAAGCATGAGAAATTGTAAGTAAACACAATAATTAAAGATCTGCCATCATGCAAGAGGGTCTGAATAAGTGTCCGAGTGTTTAAACCCTAATGCATGAGAAATTGTAAGTAAACACAATAATTACATATATGCCATCATACAAGAGGGTCTGAATAAGTGTCCGAGTATTCGAACCCAAATGCAAGAGAAATTGTAAGTAAACACCATAATTATATATTAGCCATCGTGCATGAGTGTCTGAATAAGTGTCCGAGTGTTCGAACCCAAATTCATGAGAAATGGTAAGTAACCACCATAATTAAATATCTGCCATCATGCAAAAGGGCCAAAATAAGTGTCCGAGTGTTCGAACACAAATGCATGAGAAATTGTAAGTAAACACCATAATTACATATCTAACATCATGCAAAAGGATCCGAATAAATGTCCGAGTGTTCGAACTGTAATGCAAGAAAAATTGTAAATAAACACAATAATTACATAAATGTCATCATACAAGAGATTCTGAATAAGTGTCCGAGAGTTCGAACCCTAATGCATGAGAAATTGTAAGTAAACACCGTAATTGAATATCTGTCATCATCCAAGAGGTTTTGAATAAGTGTCCGAGTGTTCGATCCCAAAAATAAGAGAAATTGTATGTAACACCATAATTACATATTTGTCATCATGCAAAAATGGTCCGAATAAGTGCCCGAGTGTTCGAACCCTGATGCAAGAGAAACTGTAAGTAAACACCATAATTACATATCTGCCATCATGCAAGAGGGTTCGAATAACTGTCCGAGTGTTCGAACCCTAATGCATGAGAAATTGTAAGTAAACACCATAATTACGTATCTGCCATAATGCAAGAGGTTCCGAATAAGTGTCCGAGTGTTCGAACCCAAAAGCATGAGAAATTGTAAGTAAACACCATAATTACAAATCTGCAATCATGCAAGAGGGTCCGAATAAGTGTCCGAGTGTTCAAACCCTAATGCAAGAGAAACTGTAAGTAACCACCATAATTGAATATTTGCCATCATGCAAGACCGTCCGAATGAGTATCCGAGTGTTCGAATCCTAATGCATGAGAGATTGTAAGTAACCACCAGAATTACATATCTGTCATCATGCAAAAGGGTTCGAATAAGTATCCGAGTGTTTGAACCCTAATGCAAGAGAAATTGTAACTAAACACAAATAATTACATATCTGCCATCATGCAAGAGGGTCCGAATAAGTGTCCGAATGTTCGAACCCAAATGCATGAGAAATTGTAAGTACACGCCATAATTACATATCTGCCATCATGCAAGAGAGTCTGAATAAGTGTCCGAGTGTTCAAACCCTAATGCCAGAGAAATTGTATGTAAACACAATAATTACATATCTACCACCATGGAAGAGGGTCCGAATAAGTGTCCGAATATTCAAACCCTAATGCATGAGAAATTGTAAGTAACCACCAAAATTACATATCTGTCATCATGCAAAAGGGTCCGAATAAGTGTCCGAGTGTTTGAACCCTAATGCAAGAGAAATTGTAACTAAACACAAATAATTACATATCTGCCATCATGCACGAGGGTCCGAATAAGTGTCCGAATGTTCGAACCCAAATGCATGAGAAATTGTAAGTACACACCATAATTGCATATTTGCCATCATGCAAGAGGGTCCGAATAAGTGTCCGAGTGTTCGAACCCTAATGCATGAGAAAATGCAAGTAAACACCTTAATTACATATCTGCCATCATGCAATAGAGTCCGAATAAGTGTCCGAGTGTTCGAACCCTAATGCATGAGAAATTGGAAGTAAACACCATAATTACATATCTGCCCTCATGCAAGAGGGTCTGAATAAATGTCCTAGTGTTCTAACCCAAATGCATGAGAAATTGGAAGTAAACACCATAATTACATATCTACCATCATGGAAGAGGGTCTGAATAAGTGTCTGAGTGTTCGAACCCTAATGCATGAGAAATTGGAAGTAAACACCTTAGTTACATATCTGCCCTCATGCAAGAGGGTCCGAATAAGTGTCCGAGTGTTCGAACCCTAATGCAAGAGAAATGGCAAGTAAACACCATAATTACATATCTGGCATCGTGCAAGAGGTTCCGAATAAGTGTCCAAGTGTTCGAACCCAAATGAATGAGAAATTATACGTAAACACCATAATTACATTTTTGCCATCATGCAAGAGGGTCCGAATAAGTGTCCGAGTATTCGAACCCTAATGCAAGAGAAATTTTAATTGAACACCATAATTACATATCTGCCATCATGCAAGACGGTCCGAATAAATGTCCGAGTGTTCGAATCCTATTGCATGAGACACTGTAAGTAACCACCAAAATTACATATATGCCATCACGCAAGAGGGTCCGAATAAGTGTCTGAATGTTCGAACCCAAATACATGAGAAATTGTAAGTACACACCATAATTACATATCTGCCAGCATGCAGGAGGTTTCGAATAAGAGTCCGAGTGTTCGAACCGTAATGCATGATAAATTTTAAGTAAACACCATAATTATATATCGGTAATCATGCATGACGGTCCGAATAAGTGTCCGAGTGTTCAAACCCTAATGCAAGAGAAATTATAAGTAAACACAATAATTATATATTTGTCATCATGCAAGAGCATACGAATAAGTGTCCGAGTGTTCAAACCCTAATGCTTGAGAAATTGTAAGTTAACACAATAATTAAATATCTGCCATCATGCAAGAGGGTCCGAATAAGTGTCCGAGTGGTTAAACCCTATTGCATGAGAAATTGTAACAAAACACAATAATTAAATATCTGCCGTCATGCAAGAGGCTCCGAATAGGTATCCGAGTGTTCGAACCCTATTGCAAGGGAAATTGTAAGTAAACACCATTTTACATATCTGCTGTCGTGCATGAGGGTCCAAATAAGTGTCCGTGTGTTCGAACCCAAATTCATGAGTAATGTTACGTAGGAACCATAATTAAATATATGCCATCATGCAACAAGGTCCAAATAAGTGCCGAGTGTTCGAACATAAATGCTTGAGAAATTGTAAGTAACACCGTAATTACATATATGTCATCATCCAAAAGGGTCCGAATAAGTGTCTGAATGTTCGAACTGTAATGCCAGAAAAATTGCAAGTAAACACAATAATTACCTATCTGTCATCATGCAAGAGGGTCCGAATAAATGTCCAAGTGTTCGAACACTAACGCATAAGAAATTGTAAGTAAACACCATAATTAAACATCTGTCATCATCCAAGAGGTTCCGAATAAGTGTCTGAGTGTTCTTACCCAAAAACAAGAGAAATTGTATGTAAACACCATAATTACATATCAGCCATCATGCAAAATGGTCCGAATAAGTGTCCGAGTGTTCGAACCCTAATGTAAAAGAAATTGTAATTGACACAATAAATACATATCTACCATCATGCAAGACGATCCGAATAAGTGTCCGAGTGTTCAAACCCTAATGCATTCGAAATTGTAAGTAAACACCGTAATTACATATCTTCCATCATGCAAGAGGGTCCGAATAAGTGTCCGAGTGTTCGAACCCAAAAGCATGAGAAATTGTAAGTAAATACAATAATTACATATCTGCCATCGTGCAACAGGGTCCGAAAAAGTGTCCGAGTGTTCAAACCCTAATGCATAAGAAATTGTAAGTAAACACAATATTTAGATATCTACCATCATGCAAGAGGGTCTGAATAAGTGTTCGAGTGTTCGAACCCTAATGCATGAGAAATTGTAAGTAACCACCAAAATTACATATCTGTCATGATGTAAAAGGATCCGAATAAGTGTTCGAACCCTAATCCAAGAGAAAATATAACTACACACAATAATTTAATATCTGTCATCATCCCAGAGGTTCCGAATAAGTGTCCAAGTGTTCGAATCCAAAAATAAGAGAAATTGTACATAAACACCATAATTACATATCTGCCATCATGCAAAATGGTCCGAATAAGTGTCCGAGTGTTCGAACCCTAATGCAAGAGAAATTGTAAGTAACACAATAATTACATATCTACCATTATGCAAGAGGGTCTGAATAAGTGTCTGAGTGTTCAAACATTAATGCATGAAAAATTGTAAGTGACACAATAATTACATATCTACCGTTATGCAAGAGGGTCCGAATAAGTGTCAAAGTGTTCGAACCCTAATGCATGAGAAATTGTAAGTAAACAACATAATTACATATCTGCTATCATGCAAGAGGGTTCGAATAAGTGTCTGAGTGTTCGACCCCAAAAGCATGAGAAATTGAAAGTAAACACAATAATTACATATCTGCTATCATGCAACAGGGTCCGAATGATTGTCCGAGTGTTCGAACCCAAATGCATGAGAAATTGTAAGTAAACACAATATTTACATATCTACCATCATGCAAGAGGGTCCGAATAATTGTCCGAGTGTTCGAACCCTAATGCATGAGAAATTGTAAGTAACCACCAAAATTACATATATGTTGTCATGCAAAAGGGTCCGAATAAGTCTTCGAACCCTAATCCAAGAGAAATTGTAAGTAAACACAATAATTTAATATCTGTCATCATCCAAAGGTTTCAAATAAGTGTCCGAGTATTCGAACCCAAAAATAAGAGAAATTGTACCTAAACACTATAATTACATATCTGCCATCATGCAAAATGGTCCGAATAAGTGTCCGAGTGTTCGAACCCTAATGCAAGAGAAATTGTAAGTAACACAATAATTACATATCAGCCATTATGCAAGAGGGTCCGAATAAGTGTCTGAGTGTTCGAACCCTAACGCATGAGAAATTGTATGTAAACAACATAAATACATATCTGGTATCATGCAAGAGGGTTCGAATAAGTGTCCGAGTGTTCGAACCCAAAAGCATGAGAAATTGTAAGTAAAACACAATAATTACATATATGCCATCATGCAAGAGGGTCTGAATGATTGTCCGAGTGTTCGAACCCAAATGCATGAGAAATTATAAGTAAACACCATAATTACATATCTACCATCATGCAAGAGGGTCTGAATAACCGTCCGAGTGTTCGAACCCTAATGCATGAGAAATTGAAGTAAACACCACAATTACATATCTGCCATCATGCAAGACGGTCCGAATAAGAGTCCGAGTGTTCGAATCCTAATGCATGAGAGATTGTAAGTAACCACATAAATTACATATCTGTCATCATGCAAAAGGGTCTGAATAAGTGTCCGAGTGTTTGAACCCTAATGCAAGAGAAATTGTAACTAAACACAATAATTACATATCTGCCATCATGCAAGAGGGTCTGAATGTTCGAACTCAAATGCATGAGAAATTATAAGTACACAACATAATTACATATCTGCCATCATGCAAGAGGGTCCGAATAAGTGTCCGAGTGTTCGAACCCTAATCGAAGAGAAATTGTAAGTAAACACCATAATTACATATCTGCCATCATGCAAGAGGTTCCGAATAAGTGTCCTAGTGTTCGAACCCAAATGCATGAGAAATTGTAAGTAAACACCATATTTTCTTATCTGCCATTGTGCAAGAGGGTCCGAATAAGTGTCCGAGTGTTTGAACCCTAATGCAAGAGAAATTATAAGTAAACACCATAATTACATATCTGCCATCATCCAAGAGGTTCCGAATAAGTGTCCGAGTGTTCGAACCCTAATGCAAGAGAAATTTTAAGTAAATGCCATAATTACATATCGGCCATCATGCAAGATGGTCCGAAAAAGTGTTCGAGTGTTCAAACCCTAATGCAAGACAAATTATAAGTAAACACCATAATTAAATATCTGCCATCATGCAAGAGGGTCCGAATAAGTGTCCGAGTGTTTAAACCCTAATGCAAGAGAAATTGTAACTAAACATAATAATTAACTATCTGCCATCATGCAAGAGAGTCTGAATAAGTGTCCAAGTGTTCGAACCTGAATGCAAGAGAAATTGTAAGTAAACACCAAAATTACATATCTGCCATAATGCAAGAGGGTCCGAATAAGTGACCGAGTGTTCAAACCCTAATGCAAGTGAAATTGTAAGTAAACACAATAATTACATATCTTCCATCACGCAAGAGGTTCTGAATAAGTGTCCGAGTGTTCGAACCCAAATGCATGAGAAATTGTAAGTAAACACCATAATTACATATCTGCCATCGTGCAAGATGGTCCGAATAAGTGTCTGAGTGTTCGAACCCTATTGCATGAGAAATTGTAAGTAAATACCATAATTAAATATCTTCCATCATACAAGAGTGTCCAAATAAGTGTTCGTGTGTTCGAACCCAAATGCATGAGAAATTGTATGTAAACACAATAATTACATATCTGCCATCATGCAAAAGGGTCTGAATAAGTGTCCGAGTGTTCGAACCCTAATGCAAGAGAAATTGTAAGTAACCACAATAATTACATATCTGCCATTCATAGTAGAGGGTCCAAATAAGTGTCCGAGTGTTCGTACCCTATTGCATGAGAAATTGTATGTAAACACCATAATTACATATCTTCCATCATGCAAGAGGGTCCGAATAAGTGTCTGAGTGTTCGAACCCAAAAGCAAGAGAAATTGTACATTGTAGACACCCTATTTTTGACCACTTTTAAGACTTGGGCGTCACTAATTGCTTACTTGGTGGTGGAAGTTGTGCACTACAAAGGTTCGATTCGTTCGGCAAGAGGAGAGTCAAATCCCAACCTTACACCTTATTTTGGTCCAAAGCTATTTTGAATGGTTTTTAGACCTTAAAACCCTCTCTTTCAAAATATTTTTGAAATAAAGTTCCTACGATGTTCTGAGGCTCGCATTTCGTTAAATGTTGCGCTTTTCGGTAAACCGAACGAGGACAAATTGGAAATGAATGAAAGAGAGATGAAATCTTTGAAAAATCTTTCAAAACACCTTGTTTATGGATTTGGAGTTGAACCAAATGAGAGAGGAGAGAAGAAAACTAGTTGAGGAGAAGTTCGGCATGAATCCGGGTAGGATCAAAACTGAGCGGCTTCACCAAAACAAGCATAACGTTTTGCACAATTGGAATTTTGATGCAAGGCTTCTACCATTGGAACGATTACTTCCGAGGCTTCAACTTGGACACAAAAATGACCTGAAAAGGAGTCCAGATGAAGGAGATATGCCTATTTGAAGTTTGACCTGGAAAGCAGAATTTTTCTTGTCGACCAGAAAAATTGGCTGTAGACCAGAAAAGTGGTCGGTCGACCCAAAAAGGTGGTCGGTCAACCAGAAAATGTGGCTGACCGACCACTAAGGTCCCAAACTCAGATATTTTGAAGATCTTTCCCCTCTAGCTGTTTCCAGGTTGTGCCACTTGTTCCATAATTAGATATTTCGACCAAACTCTTGTATATTGCTATATATGAGGCATTTCTCCCATTTTGCAAGGGTTAGAACATTTTTTGAAGGCTTAGGAATTTTGGGAGCCTCTCTCTCTAAAAATCCTCTCTCTCTAGAAGATTTGTGAGAAAATTCTTCTCTTTTTCTAGAATTATCTCTCTCTCCTCTTGTTTTAGGCTTGAAAGTGAGAATTCCTTACATATTTGCATACACTTCCTTAACCAAACTTGACCACCATTGGGCTGAGATTCTTTGGGACTTTGTTTGCGCTCTACAAGGTGATTTAGCTCAGAATTGGGGCTGTTCTTGCTGCTATGCTTCAAGAGGTAAAAGTCTAACCTTTCAAGCTTTTTGTGCACAATTGTTTTGCCATCTTTTTCAACTATTTTGGGGCTATTTTTGGGGTGGTGTTGAACTAAAAAAACCTCTATTTTCCCTCTGTTTTTATTGTTTAAAAGTGGTGGTTTAATCCTTGTTTGGCTAGTTGGTGTTTCTTCCCTTTTGCTCATTGGCTTGTAAAGCCTTTTGAGCCATCTTTCACCACCTTTAAAACCAACCTTTTTGGCCTTTAAACCACTGAATTCCAGAGGAATTTTAGTGGTGAAAAGGTGGTTTTGAGGCCCCAAATAGGAGGGGGTAGTCCCCCCTCCTCTTCTCATGTTTGCATGTGTTGTTGGCCTATCAAATGAGCATGTGTTTCTACTTCTTTGTGGCTTTTTTGAAGCATATTTTTGTGACTTTTTAGACCTGCCATAACTCTTTTTTTGGCTTTTTTGGTCATTGGTTGCATGCTTCATGCACTTGTAGTGTAATCCTACTTGCTAGCTTAACATGCCTAATGAGTTAGCCCATCTTTCTACTCTTTTGTAGCTTAGTTCAAGTATGTTTTTGGTGTTATTTTGACATGCTTTATCTCTAATTTTAGTTTGTTGGGTCACCCCTTGCTTGGTTTTTGCACTTGTAGTGCAATCATGTTCACTAGCCTAGTGTACTTGATGGTTTAGCCTATTAATCTAGCATGTGTATGCTCCACTCCAGCATGTTTTTGGCCATTATTTAACATGCTTTAAGTCTGTTTTGAGCCGGTTTGATCACTCGAGCTTTACTTTGTATGCTCGTAGTGCAATTGTGCTAAATTGCCTAACATGTGCTATTGTTTTGGCCTCTAAATCTAGCCATTCTTAGCTTATTTCAAGCATGTTTTAGAACTCCATTTGGGCTATTTTAGGACTATTTTGAGCCTTCTTGGTCATATGAGCTTTGTTTTGTATAGCTATAGTGCAAGTGGCTTCACTAGTCTTAAGTTTTGAGGCCCCTACCATGCTATACTCGTGATGTTTGCATGCCTTGGAATCATTTGGCATGGTATTTTAGAGTTTATATCTTTGCCATACTTTCATGTTTATCACTCTTTAATTGTGTTTAAGAGTTGTGCCTTTATGCCTTATTTGTGAGCTAATACATGAGCATATCTTTCTTGCCATCTATGCTGCAAGTCTAGCATGTTTTTGATACTATTTCGACCTGCCTTAGGTCTGTTTTGAATGGTTGCGGCCATTTGAGCATTGCTTAGTATGGTTGTAGTGTAAAGGGCTTTGCTAGTCTTGTGTTTTGAAGCCCCTAACATGCCTTATTTGTGATGTTTGCATAATATGGTATCATTTGGCATGTAATTTCAGAGCATATGTCATTGTCATGTTCTCACTTCTTTCACTCTTTAAGTGCTTTTGAGAGTTGTGCCTTATGCCCTACTTGTGAGCCAATTTGTGTGCATGTTAGTCTAGTCTTTTGGGCTTCAATTCAACATGTTCATGCCACTGATTTGGCATGTTTTAGGTCTGTCCATGGCTGGTTTTGTTGTTTGAGCTTGATAATGTATGCTTCTAGTGTAATACACTTCACTAGCTTTGATGCTTCATGCCTCCAACATGCATTACATGAGTTGTTTGCATGATTTTAAGTCATTGAGCATGTCATTCCAGTGTTGAAATATGTGTCATTGCACTCCATTATTTCACTCTCTCATTTGCTTTGAAAGTGGTCTTAAGCCCCTTATTGGCTTGAGCATGGAATTGAGGCTCTCATGCCTAATAGTTTAGCCTTCTTTTGAGGGTTTCTACTAACCAAAAGCATGAGGCTTCTTTCACGCTCAAGGTGCTTGTGGCTTAGATCCTCTTTCAAAATTAGAGGACTCTCACTTTTGGACTTAACCGATTAAGGGACTAATTGGTAATTGTAGACACCCCATTTTTGACCGACCTTAAGACTCAGACGTCACCGACTGAGCGCTCGGTGATGTTGCATATTGTGCTCGTTCTGAGGTTTTAGAGTCTCGGCTGCGAGCCTTGCGTCCGGACTTCCGGACTCTTTTGTGCTTTGACTCAGTTTGCGAACCAGGTCCTGTTTTCTCCGTTTTCTCTTCCCGAAGGGAGGGAGAGGTCTCGTAGACCATCTCTCAGTGGCCGTAGGCTACGTTTCGTTGTCGTAGGCCATTTTTCCCGTCTGGAGCCTGGTTTCCGGTTTTCGGAGCCATCGGCCGTGTGCCTCGGTCTGGGACCGCTTAACTACCTCTGTTTGCTCCGGTTTTTGGCACACACCTTGTTTCCCCTCTTTTGAGGGACATTGTGGCCCGGGAGACCACCTTCGTGGTCGAACGCCACCTCCGATGCCTAACGGCCTGTTTTCGGGGCCCTGGGCTGCGCGTTTCGGCCCCCGAACCTTCGTTTTGCATCCGTCTTGGTCCATTTTTGGTAGGGACCTTATTTTCATGGTTAGGAAGGTGGTGGTATGGTGGGAGGCCACCTTTTCCCCTGAAAAACCAACTTTCTCCTTTTTCTCTCTCCTTCAGCCGATTTTTTTGGCAGGGGGGTGGTCTCCCTCACTCTTGAGCCATAATTTCTGGCCTCCCACCATACCATTGTGTTCTACTCATCTGGGACGCCACCATACCATTGGTCTAGCTTCCTCAAGAAGCTTGACCCTTTTGGTTAAGCTTCTTTGAGAAGCTTTGACCCCCCTCTTGAGGCTTCTCCAAGAAGCCTTACCTCTCTCCCTCTATAAAACCAACACTCTATCTCCATTTACAAGGGTTAGAAGGTTTTGGCTGGAGCATACATACAACTCCCTCTATCTCTATACTTCAACCCTCCAAACCCTAATATTCTTGGCCATTTTACACTACACCTCATAGCCTACCACCCCCACCATCCATTCCAGCACCTTGGAGGTCATTTGCAGAGGTTAAGAGCTCACATTCTTGGTCCAGAAGTTGCTGCATTGCTATGGTACAAGGGTAAGTCTCCATTTCCCCTTTTCTTGCATTATTTTTCTCCATAGCTTAGCCCTATTTGCAAGCATTTCTGGGTTTTGTTATAAACTGTAAAGTGTTTTATTTTAAGCTCCTCTTGAAGTTTGATTAAGGATACTTTTCTGTTTGAGGTCTCCTACATCCTTGTATGCTTCATCTCCCTTTTGTGGCTTATTTTGCATGATATCTTAGCCTTATTTGTGAGCATTTTTGGACTTCAACCTAAACTGGGAAAAGCCTTTTTTTGACCTCCTCTTTAAGTTTGATTGAGGTCACTTTTCTGTTTGGAGTCATCTCCTTCCTTGCATGCTTCATTTCCTCATGCTTTGAGCCATGCATTTGAGCATTTGCATTGGCCTTGTTTTGGCCTCTTAGCCACTGAAATCCAGTGGATTTTCAGTGGCTTTGATGTGTCTTTGAGCTCCAAAATATAGAGGGGTGACCCTCTCACCCCTCATTCTCTTTACTAGCTTTGTTGACCTTCCAAAGGGGGTCCATCTTGCATGCTTTGAAGTCACTTTTCAAGCCCTATTATGTGAGTTTTGAGGTCTGCCTTGGCTCTGTCCAAGGCCCTTTTGGCCATATTTTATGTCCCTCATGCATGTGTGGAGCAATCCTCCTTAAGGCCTTTCAAGGGGACCTTTCATTGCATGCTTTGTTGAGCAATTTCAGGGCCTTTTTGGTGAGTTTTAGGACTGTCATAATTGATTTTCAGAGTTTATTTTTCCATACTAAGTGTTCATCTTGTATGTGTTAGTAACCCCTTGCATGGCCCTCCAAAGGAGCTCATCATTTTTGCATGCATTGGATGCATTTCAATAGTTATTTGGGGTTTATTTGACATACCATGTCTTTGTTTTTGGCTGGTTTTGTGACCTCTCTTGTGCTTCATATACGTGCCATGTAAACCATGCCTACTAGCCCAGGTTGTATGTTGTTTTAGCCCTTCATGTGAGCACTTTTTGGCCATGCTTTGAACTAACATTGTGCATATTTTGGGACTGCCTTGGCTCTGTTTTTTTACCTCATGGTCAAATAATGCTTGCTTTGCGTACTTGTGGTTCAATGCATTTGCCTAGTTTTGAGTTTCGGGGCCTATTTCATGCATTGGGTACCATATTTCCATGATTCAGGATCATTGTGCATCATATTTCAGTGCTGGAAATTGCATGTTTGTATGCCATCTTTCATCCCTTGCCATGCTTTGGTAGAGTGGCATTTGATGCCTTAGTTTCGGTCCTTGGTTTTCGTGCATGTGTGCACGCATTTCGGTTGTCTCATTTCCATCATATGGCCACTGATGTGAGTGTGGCTGAGGTCCACTCATATTGGTGTAAGCCCATATTGCATTGTGTATGCCATCTTAGTCCATAGCATTGCGTATGCTAGGTTGTATGTTAGTGCATTGCGTATGCCATTATAAGTCCATAGCGTTGCGTATGCTAGGTTGCATGTTAGGATTGCATTCATGCATGTCATGCATATTGCATTGTATTTGGGATAGGAGTTAGCCCAAACACGGGAAACGAGGGACGTTTCGTACTCCAAGTGATGGAACATGTCTCAATTCCCAGTCGTCGACACTCCAGATTATCCATGATGGAGTCTAGGCCTTGTTGTGTTTATATGTGCATTCATTTCACATCAAGTCATGCAATTCGACTCCTCAGCCATCATGCATCGAGATGCGTGATTGGTGGCACGAGGATCGAGGCAAGCATACATATGTGAAAATACTTTGCCATGCCCCTTTTCTTGCTCTCTGTTGCAGCAAATCAAGAATCAACAGCCTTCTAGAGCTTTGCACAGCATTCTGGGATTAAACGCAAACAGAGGCGAACCGGGGCATTGCAATGGATTTCCGCGCAAGGCAACTCAAGCATGCATCATTCATCATTCGGAACAGAGCTGAGGCGGTCCATGGATTTGCATGCTAGTTTACTGCTTTCCTAGTTAATTTGTTAATTAGTTAGGGTTTTGTACTTATTCGGACTGTATTATTTATTCGGACCCTCCGAGCAAGGGCAATGTTGTAATAAGTGTGCGTGCGTGTGATGTATGTCTTCCAACCCCACGTCTTTCTCCCTTTTATTTACCAGCTTATGATGGTTAGATTAGGGCATGTTTCAATTAGTATACAATATGATAGCATGTTTGCATTCGTTCATATGTTTTGCATGCACCGGGCGCGGCGCATCATACTAACTGCATTGTATTTCAATTACGAGTTGAATACTTGTTAGTTGTATTATTTCACATGGCATCTTTAAAATAGCCGAGCCTGCTATAGTTGCATTTTTGCATGTGTTGCATTAGGCATTTCTGTATAGTTAGGATCATGCATGGATTTCTAATTAGCTTCTTTCTTTGGCTTGGAGTACTCGGTAAGTATTTATGCTTTAGCATCCTTGCATGTGTGTGAGTGACTGCCATGATAGCATGCTTACCATGAGGCTATTTGCTTATGTGATATAACTGCCTGAATGCCTGTGGGTGAAGGTTGGGTTACTTAAATTGGAACAATGCATTGAATGTGAGTTTTAAGCCCACTTAAGAGTGGCAAAACCATGTTTTCTAAGCCCATTTGAGGGTGGCAAAATTCACGTCTTAACCTACTTGCGGGTAGCACCATCAAACCATTTTCAAAATAAACAAACATGAAATGTTTTGTTCCAATTTAGGCGACTTAGTCTATACTTGTATGCTGTGCGCATCACATAGTAAATCTAGGCTAATAACCGGAATAAGAACGCATAATGTTTTCAAAACTAGATATCATGGTTAGTAGAGGCCGATCTTTGATCGGGCGAGCGGGGGTGCTCACGAAGTGACCTTCCCCAATCGTACCCAAGTTCCCAAGCCGAGGCAACTTTGATGATGACGGACACGTGGCCTTAGGCAACGAGTCAGGGTTTCCTAAATTTCCCAAAATAAAATATTTAGGTGGCGACTCTGTATCTGGCAAAGCAGTCCATGTTTGGCACTTCTTTAAAAAAAATCTGTTTTAAAAAACGATTGCCGGATTTGGACTCTTTGATGATTCATCGGTCTTGCATTGCACCTTGCGAGATTAGATACAGGACCGTGACATTGAGTCCGAACTGTAGTGAGCCCAAATGAACAAAACGGGGGGATTCATTCCCCCGGGACGTTCGAGGACGTCTACAGTTTCTGGCGACTCTACTGGGGAGTTAGAGAACTTGACTCGAACTCATGATATCTTGTTTTGACTACACTTATGTGTTTCTTTGCATTGCATTTGCATTGGGGCGCCTAGGACACCGTGTTTGCCATCTGCTATTCCTGAGCGGTTAGCCTGAGGTTGCGTGCCGTAAGGTTGACCGGTTACGGGTTCTGCCAGTATGGGAACACAAACCCCGGTTTTACCGGGGCACCCTTTTGACCATTCGACCTAGTGCATAGTCGGAATCCATAGTGACCATTTCAAACTAGGACAGGTTGCTTGCCCGATGTTAGGTTGTTTGAAATCACTGCGTGCGTAGTGAAACCCTAGCTCCTGACAAAATAGGACAGGGAAACCCTACCCCAACATAGGGGTGTTTTGGCTCTCACTTGTTTGTTATGTGCTTTAGAGTGCGTCTCTACAGGAATGCATGTATCAGTTTGCGAGTTTGGGCATCAGGCCTGCAGGCACCAATTCAGTGTTTGAGAATCAGTTATCTGCGGGTATCAGATTCAGTTTTTGGGCACAGTGATTCGGGGATAATGATCAGTGTTTGAGGACTGTGTGTATTCAGCTTATCGACTGTGTGTTGTTATGCCCAACTGTGTGTTGTATGTTTATTTTAAGCTGTTATGCTGTCAGTTTATCTGGTTATTTATTTCCTTATTGCTTTATTTATCTTTTTGCTAGGTAGTTTTAGCACAATTGCTTCAAACCAAGCAGATATTCCCCAAGCACTTTGGACAAGAGGTCGTTGACTCAATCGATCTGAGGATCTGGTTGACGGACAACCAGTGTTTCACTCTCTACCCCCGGTTGTCAGACGGAGGGCGAGAAAGCGTAGTGTGTCTGAGCAGAGGTCACCAGAGCAGTGGTCTACCCTAGCAGTGAACAGTCGGACCGAGGTCTCAGTTTCTGCCATAGAGATACACATACCAGTTAGTCAGCAAGATCAGTAGAATATGGCCGGAATGGAAGAAATGATGCGACAGCTTCGAGAGAGCATGAAGCAAATGCAGGAGGACGCTGCCCGCCAAGCGGAGTTCTCCAAACAGCAGGCTACAATCATGACCCAACAGGTGGAGCTAATTACCCGGCTACAGCAGCAAGCTGGAGCAGCAAGCTGGAGCATCAGCCTCACATCCAGCTCCTCCCCCACTAGGGGTCCTGCTACCCGAGTAGACACCAACTGTCCAGAATATCCTGCCAAATGCCCAGAACACCTTGCCAAATGTCCAGACCATCCAGGAGGACATAGACATTCCAACGGGGCCAGCTCCGCCCCCGCTTCTACCTCAATTATCTAAGGCACATACGCCGATCAACCACCCGGACTCTCCCTTCGAGTTCGAAGTAGACCCTACAGCACTGAAATTGAGCAAGCTCGAGAAGTTGTTGAAGAAATCCCAAGGGGTAAAGGCTATTTCGGATATCGAGGACGGATATACCGACGCGGCTGTGACGCTGCCAGATAGGTTCAAAATGCCGCAAATCGATCGCTTCGACGGATCTGGGGATCCCATGGTCCACCTCCGGTTATTCTCAGATATACTATGGCCAACGGGCCTTACCAGACCACAGAAGCTTTCACTATTCAGCCGGACCCTATCAGGCGTGGCCGCTATCTGGTATGCAAAGTTAGAAGACGATGTCAAGCGGAGTTGGGATGAGATGGCCGAGGCCTTCGTTGTGCAATACTCTTACAACACTCAAATCGAGATTACAACCTGTGATCTTGAAACAACAAGGCAAGAGCCTAAAGAGAGTTTCTCGAATTTCGTGACCAGGTGAAGGGCGAAGGCCTCAATGATGACCCTAAGGCCCACTGATAAGGACCAGATTCGGATGATTGTGCGCAATCTCTAGCCAAAACTGATGCAAAAAATGATTGTGTTCCCCTTCCCTACTTTTTCAGATCTGCATGAGATGGGGGTACAAATTGAAGATGCAATGAAACAGGGTCTGATTGACCAAGACAGAGAGCAGCCCAGAAGAACCTTTAACCGCAACAACAATGTAGGCCGGAGTGGTGTTGCAACTGCAAGAGCTTCGAAGGTAGGCATGGCCACCGCCATTCCCCCTCCCCTTCCAAGACCCATGGCAGCCACACCTTTCTCCGGTGCATTCGGAAGTAATACACAAACCACCAAATACCAACTCAGAGGCCAAAGAACCTTCACCCCATTGTATATGCCCCTGTCCAAGGCTCTAGGGGTATTAATCAAGAAAGGGCATCTAAAACCCCTGGAGTTGAGGCCATTGCCAAATCCGCTCCCTCCCTCTCACAATCCAACCAAATACTGCGCATATGACCAATAACATGGTCATGACACTGACCAATGCTTCAGATTACGTCATGAGATTCAAGACCTCGTTGACAAACAGGTGATTTTGCCGCCAGAGAAACCCAATGTCACAACCAACCCACTCCCTACACACAACCAAGCTCCACCTCCCAAAAGAATCAACTTCATCTAGACTGGGCTCATATCTTACGATCCTAGCATCTATATCACTCCTTCCTACCTACCTAAGCCGGAGGTGCTCCTTCTTGATTGCACGGATTTGTGCATGTTGGACATCTCCGCAACCCAACCTGAGCCAATGGTGACCCAACCTGAGCCAATGGTGGTGACTGTCGAAGGCAGAACAGAGGAGATTCCAGAGGAGGATGGAATTGTTGAGTCAGGGTTTGAGCAGTCTGGGAGTTTTGCTGGGGAAGCCTACGATCCGAGTGATTACATTCTGTCAGCAGGCCAGGTTGAACCAAGTGTAGAATTGCCAAAGAGGGCAGAGCTGCGTGTGATCCAAGGGGATGGATTTGAGCAGGGGACAGATGATCTGACGGCTGTGGAAGAGGACTTTGCCAACCTCTAGTTTTTCCATGACCAAGATCCAGGGGACGCGGCAGTCAACTGGTTTGATTTTAAGGAATCGGCAGAGGCTACCGGGTGGCTGGATGATCAACCGGATGTTGTGGAGGAACTCCAATCAGAACAGGACCCGGCAGGGGCGAGAGTATCGGTTGTGGCCGGAAGGGCCGAAAGTCAGAATACATTGCCGGAGAGCATCGGTACGAAGATATTCGCTCGGGACTTAGGCATTGTGAATGCAGGGAATATTGATCAGACAGCTTTACTAACACAGTTGGAACAGGAAAGGTTTGGGGATTCTGAGAGAATCAAGAAAGCTAAAGCCCCCGTGGGGACTGAAGGTGCTGTGGGCACGAGGATAGGAACTGCTGCGAGCATGTGGGCTGAAAGTACTGCGAGTACAATCATACCGGAGCCGGACAGGTGTCTGTCGACTGCCGACGGAATGTGGTGGGAAGACGATGATTCATGTCTTGCCCACACAGATGAGGATTGGGGGAACAACCAACTAGACGATACCTGGTATATCGGTGAGGTTGATCATATGACGAGAAGCGGGCAGTATTTCAAGCCCTCGCACCTAGACCAGCCAGAGGCATCTGGGAAGGATAAGGAAGCTGAGAGACAGAAAGAGAAGCAAATCGAAGAAGAGGCTGTACTGAAGCAATTAAAAAAGATACAAGCAGACATCTCCATCTAGGGACTGCTTATGGCATCACGAGTACACATACAAGCTGTCTTATCGGCCATGGATAAGGCCAAGCTCTCTATAGACACCACGCCCGAACAGCTGGTGGGCTTAGTTTTTCCGGGAGGAGCTACCCCGATGTTGACTTTCTCTGACAAAGAGCTGCCACCTGAGGGTGTGAACCATAACAGGCCACTCTACATCTCCGTGGAGTGTAGAAACAAATGGATACCCGTGGTGCTTGTAGACACAGGGTCCGCCATCAACGTCTGCCCGGCAAGGACAGCGTATGCCATCGGTTTAAAGAACGCCGACTTTGCGCCGACAGCCTAGGTAATTCGGGCGTATGACAACACAAGCCGAGAAGTCATGGAGACAATAAAAATTCAGACCAAGGTTGGTCCAGGACAACATGAGATAGACTTCCATGTCTTAGAAGTTCCGGCAACTTTCAATATGCTCTTGGGGCGGCCGTGGCTGCACCAGGTGAAAGCAGTGTCATCCATCTTGCATCAGATGGTGAAATACCCCCATGGGAAGGGAGTAGCCATCGTTTTTGGGAATTCATCGATCCATCCACCGCCGAAAATATCTACGCCAGTCTTGGAACTTGAGCACGGTATGGAAGACGTGTTCATATCTGGTTTTACCTTGGCGGAGGCTCGGGTTGTGCAGAACATTTTGGCTGTTAATGAGGCTGTTTATGTTAGTGCTCAATCTGTATACCTCATGAACAAGCTTCAACACATCCCCGGGATGGGATTGGGAAAGAGCAGCCGGAAGGGCATCGTAGCATTGGCCGAAGTGCCACACAACCCACACACCTTTGGATTGGGTTATCTGTCCACCAAAGAGGATTGGATAAGGAAAGGAAAGGAAATGGCTGGGAGAGCCAGAGCGAAGCAGGTTGGGAAGCCTTTTGTGCTGATGCATAGGCACATTCAGGGTACCCTAAACGGACGCTTCGTCTGGAAGGGGGAGGACTTTCCGTTTTGTGGCTTCCCAGAGCCATGGATGAACGCGGAGAAGAAGCGCGTGCCAGGTTTTGAGATCTTCTTCAACCTGCAATTATCCGGGGATGACATTGCCGAAGAGCAGACAGACCCATTGGCGGAGGCTGAGCAGAGCAAGAAAGTGGAGTCTGAGGACACCGAAAGTGAAATGGGGGTAGCGCTGGCGTGTCTACTTTCAGATCCTCCGATCGAACAGAAGTGCTTGGAGGATAACTTCTTGGTGTGCATGATCGGGAATGAAACGGCTACGGGCCTACCAGCAACTATTTTGGATGCATCTATCGCACCCTCTCTCATTTGGCAGTATGAAGAGGGATTTTTGTCAAGCAGCACCGGGTCAGGTAGCGAGTCGGAATCTAATTCCACCGAGTCTTGTAAGTCGGAATCAGGTTCCAGCTCGACTGAGTCTGAGTCTGGTGATCCTGGGGATGATAACCTAGATACCACAGTCTTGTCCAGGTCGTCTTTTTCTTTCTTTTTTGAGTCTGTTGTAACCGAAGAATCGGACGATTTGGATGTGCTTAATGAGAATTAAGTAGCTGTGGTTTCTGAGTACTTTTCCGTGCCCTTGATTTATTGCATTAACTCAGACTTTCAAATTTTTGATGAAAACGACAAGGAAGAAATCCCTCCGGTTTTGCAACGCTTAATTGAACAAGAGCAGGAAAGATTTGTTAAACCTTTAGTTGATGAAGTCACTACTGTGAATATTGGTACTGAGGAGGACCCGCGGCTGGTCCAGATCGGGTCCACGTTGTCTTCGGAGGAACGCGAGCGCTTAGTCGCTTTATTAAAAGATTTCAAAGATGTTTTCGCGTGGTCCTACGAAGACATGCCTGGAATCGATCCTGAGATTGTACAGCACCAGATCCCTTTTGACCCTGAGGCCCGACCCATCAAGCAAAAACTCAGGAGGATCCGCCCAGACTGGGCTCTCAAGATTAAGGAAGAGGTCACCAAGCAAATCGACGCAGGCTTCCTGCTAGTATCTGAATACCCGACTTGGTTGGCCAACATCGTTCCGGTGCCGAAGAAGGATGGCAGGATCTGAGTATGCATGGATTTCAGGGATTTGAACAGAGCTAGTCCGAAGGACGACTTTCCCTTGCTGCATATTGATGAGTTAGTGGACTTCACAGCGGGGCATGCATTGCTTTCGTTCATGGATGGCTTCTCAGGCTATAATCAGATAGTAATGGCACCTGAAGACTGGGAAAAGACTGCATTCACCACCCTGTGGGGGACATACTGCTACAGAGTAATGCCATTTGGGCTGAAGAACGCTGGAGCCACATATCAACGGGTCGCGACCACGATATTACATGACATGATCCACAAAGATGTTGAGGTGTACGTGGACGACATGATTGTCAAGTCCAAAGAAAGAAAGGGCCACTACACTGCCTTGCAAAAGTTCTTTCAAAGGATCAGAGAATTCCGGTTGCGGCTGAATCCTCAGAAATGTACGTTTGGTGTTACAGCGGGAAAAATGCTGGGGTTTCTGATTACACAGAGGGGTATCGAAGTCGACCCTTCCAAAATCAAGGCCATCTTAGAAATGCCGCCACCAAGGATTGAAAAGGAGGTGCGAGGTTTTCTGGGTAAAGTGCAATTCATAAGATGGTTTATCTCAAAATTAACCTTGACTTGCGAACCACTTTTTGGCCTCCTGAAGAAAGGAAAGAAGTTCCAATGGGACGGCCGATGCCAAGCTGCTTTTGAACAGATCAAGGAATATTTACAGAACCCACCCGTGTTGTCACCGCCAGAGCCGGGGAGACCGTTGATATTGTATCTATCAGTAACTAAGACTACAATAGGCTGCATGCTCGCGCAAGAATCTGAAGACAAGGTGGAGAGAGCCATCTACTATCTGAGCAAGAAGATGCTGGAGTATGAGACGCGCTACACACCGCTGGAAAAGGCTTGTCTAGCTTTCGTATGGGCTACCAGGAAGCTATGGCACTATCGGTTAGCTCACTCCGTAATGTTGGTTTCACGACTGGATCCCATCAAATATCTTTTTGAGAAACCGGCACTTACGGGTAGGCTAGCTCGCTGGTTACTGTTGCTCTCCGAATTCAATCTGAAATATGTGACGCGCAAGTTAGTCAAGGGAAGAGCAGTAGCAGAATTCTTAGCCGATCATCCAGTGGAAGGGGGTGAAGCAGTTGAGTGCTTATTCCTAGATGAGGCCATTTTGCATATCGACGACGAATTTTGTACGATGTACTTTGACGGAGCATCAAATCAGTATGGGTATGGGATAAGAGTGTTGCTGATAGCACCCGACAATTCCCGTATCCCTCTAGCCTTCAAACTCCAGTTCAAAGTCTCGAACAACGAAGCAGAATACGAGGCATGCATCGCCGGTCTAGAAGCAGCCCTGGAACTAGGGGCAAGACGACTGGACGTCATCGGGGACTCGAACCTTGTTGTGTCTCAAGCAAAAGGAGACTGGAAAGTCAAAGAAGAAAAGATGATGATGTATCACCAGACCTTGGACTTGTTAATTCCTCAGTTTGAGAAGCTAAACTTTGCTCATCTACTAAGAGAGAACAACAGGTTCGCAGATTCACTAGCAACTCTATCTTCCATGATGGACATCTCGTTCGGAGTCCGGATGCATCCAGTCATCATTGACCAGAAGTTTACACCAGCCTATGAGTCGATTGCTGCTATAGATGAGGTTCAGGATGAGAACCCCTAGTATTACGACATTTGGAACTTCCTGGAAAAAGAGACGTATCCACCGGGGGTAAATGCCAAGGATAAAAGGGCAATCAGAAGAATGGCTGTTCAGTTCATCATCTGTGGGGGTAAGTTGTATAAGAGAGGTCATCTGGGAATGCATAAACTGTGTGTCGATGCCGAAGAATCGAAGCGCTTAATGGAGGCCATCCATGGAGGGGAATGCGGTGCGCATATGAACGGGGTAATACTGGCACGAAAGATCCTCAGACAGGGTTACTACTGGTCCACCATGGAAGAGGATTGTATCGGCTTTGTTCGGCGATGTCATAAATGTCAGATCCATGCAAACCGCATGAATATCCCGTCGTCGAAGCTGTACAACATGACTTCGCCATGGCCACTTTCAGTTTGGGGAATCTATGTGATCGGTGCTGTCACGCCAAAGGGGTCGAATGGGCATGAGTTCATCCTGCTCGCGATAGATTACTTTACAAAGTGGGTCGAGGCCCAATCATATGCAGTGTTGAAGGCGTTGCACGTTGCAAAATTTATAAGAAACAACATCATTTGTCGTTATGGGGTCCCAAACGAGATAATTTCAGATAATGGTTCCCACTTCAAGAAGGAAGTGATTGACTTGTTGGAAAAATACAACGTGGCTTTTCATAAGTTATCCACATACCGGCCACAAACCAATGGAGCGGTCGAGGCTGCCAACAAGAATATCAAACACATACTGTAGAAGATGGTGGAAACCTACCGGGATTGGCCAGATAAGCTGCTGTTTGCTTTGTGGGGCTACCGGACTTCGATTAGAACTTCTACTGGAGCGACTCCGTATTCACTAGTTTATGGGATGGAGGCCGTTCTACCTATCAAGATTGAGGTTCCGTCTTTGCGAGTGTTGGCTGAGTGTCAGATAGCCGAAGCAAATTGGCAGCAGAGCAGATTTGAAGAACTCATGCTCCTCGATAAAAGAAGACTGAAAGCACTGTACCATGTTCAAGATTATCAGCGCAGAATTGCCCGGGGTTTCAATAAGAAAGTTAAGTCCAGGAATCTAAAGGAAGGAGATTTGGTGCTCAAGGACAACCGAGCTCCTATCCATGACCCTAGGGCCAAGTTCAGGCCTAATTGGACTGGTCCCTACATTATTAAGTCAATCTGGTCAGGTGGAGCTGTGGTTCTGATGGACCTAGATGGCCTAGAATTTTCACAACCAATCAACATGGACAAGTTGAAGAAATATTACCCCTGAGAGGCTCGCTAGGACGAAAACCCGAAAGGGCGACCTAGGCAAAAGTTAGAGCGTGAAAAAAATTGGAAAATATAAAAACTAAGCTCGCAAGGTTGAAAACCCGCAAAAGGCGGCCTTGGCAAAAGTTAGAGCATAAAAGGAGAGTGAAAATACTCGAGTGAACCCGAGCCTAAACTATGAAAGGCTTGATTCCCATCTTTGGGATACGTAGGCAACTTCATCCTGGAGTTCAGCCATAAACTTTTCCCTGATCAACTTTGTCCATTTGATCAATTCTGTTATCTTTGTCTATTCAGCATTCAAGGGCTTCGATTTTAATCTCCGGTGCAGTGCTATTCAGACTAGAGGAAACTTTCCGTTGCCATGCAGTGCCGTGGTACTATTCAGACTAGGGGCAACTTTCCAGTTGCTAGGATCCGGGGTTGTGCATCTCAGTGACAGATCTCAGGCGTGTCCAGTTCTGATCCATACCGAAAATGGTTTTGAAAAGTTTTAATAACAGTTGACTCTGCTCAAATTAATCTTTTCACAACTTAGACCATTTTTGGACCAAAGCGGAAAATTTTCAGTACCCACAACCTTCAATTTCATTGATTTCAATACAGAGTTCTCCTGCTCTTGCATACAAATTGAAGTTGCTTTTTATTACAATCATAAAGAAAACTTGAAAGTACAAATAAAGCAATAAATCCGGGGCATAGTTAAGTCAGGTGTTCCTACGCCCCCTCCCAGAGCTGGTCGAAGCTTCTGATGCCAAGCTGGGCCCAACCTGTGCCTCTTCATTGAGCCAATCCAAGCATTCATCAGACAAAGTGCAACTGAAAGTGGGAGCGGGGGCCAGGAGTTCTCTAGTCCTCTATGCTGTGGCATACCGGGCAAGCTGTGCGCCTCGGACCGAGAATGCAGCCGGGTACTCTATCCCCTATGGCGGGCAAGTCTGATCATGACCGAACTGGCGTAGGAACCGGAACGGAAAATAGAAGACACAGTGAGTCAGACCAATCAACTGGATCCTGGTCTGCCGGGACATGCTATAGCTCATTGCCGGGAGGTTGAGCCAAGGACAGCGCCAAGCAATGCGATCTGCAAACAAATTGCACATCCAGTCGAACCACCATCCCTCATCAAGGGCATCGACTAGACGTCGTCGAAAGAAGTAGCCATGAGCTGAATAGGCTGGGCAAGAGTCCACAACCTGCAATTTATCCATCAACCATACCTGGGGAGGGATTGAAAAATGAGAGAATAAAGAATAGAGAGATGTACGATGAGAGAAAAGTGAGAAAAGGGTTTTTGTGAGAAAAAAATCGAGCCTGAGGGCCGAGTGATGTGAGCAATATATATGTGAGAAAGGGTGGGAAACATTACCTGTAACAGTAGTGGACTCCCCGCGAATCTGGTCGTCTCCCGGCGATGGAAAGCATCCAAGCCCATCAGCGTCTCGGCCAATGTCATGGCAACACAACTCTTTCCTTCTTTCAAGCCTTGAGCAACCTCGATCAACCGGACACTAGATCCTCCGGAGCCTAAGGCAAGTAAGAAATGAGATAGCATGCACAAACAAAGGGTATGTTGCCGAAAACCTTGCCAATGATGGTCGCCGCAGTCACCGGCATCAGAAAAACAATGAATCAAGCCGAGGATGTCCAGTTCCCCATTGCAGATTAGAGACCGAGCGTCATGCATGGTGAGCCCACACATCCGTCCTAGAGCTTGGGCGTGGCCAAAGCGAAGCTGAGGCAAAATCTCTTCATGGCATTCAGATTCCATCAAAGCTTGAAAATCTTCGAAGGTTGGACATATCTCTTGCCCGCCGAAGACATGTGTTACCGGGTTCCAAAACCTCGCCGCGACATGGAGAAAAGGAAGATGCAGCAGAATACGGCTCAGCGTGAATAGTGCATTCACGCCGAAGCCCCGGAAGTTCAACTTTTCGAGCCGTCTAAAGTAGCAGTCCAAGCTGCGAGATTTTCGACGAGAAACGCCTCCATTTTGGTGCAAAACTGAGGTGAAATGAATGAGCCACGGAGCTAGGGCTTTTAAAGAGGATAAGGCACTGTTCGAGGGACACGTGTCGAAAAACTGATGGTTGCTGAGATAGGTGGTCGGCCGACCACCTTTTCTGGTAGGCCGACCACCCCCTTGGTCTCCAAATGAAAAAGGTGGTCGGCCAGCTCCCAAAGGTGGTCGGCCATGGAGGAAAACACCCATTTGGTCTTTTCCTAGCTTCTAGAAGTGAGTTTCTAGCATTTCCATGCATCGAGAGTGTTGAAGGTGCGAGTTTCCCTCTGTTTCGGATGCGTTCCGTCACTACAATAGTCTAAAATACACTTTGTTCATCAAGTTGTTGTTAAGTCTTGCTTATTGAGTTGTTGTTTTGCTTATCGAGTTGTTGTTTTGTTTGTCGAGCTGTTTTGTTTATCGAGTCTTGTTTATCGAGTCATTGAGTTTTGTATATTGAGTTGTTACTCCTTGTTTAATCAACTTTGTTGTGTCTTGCTTATCGAGTTGTAAACTTGCTAAGGTATTGTTGTTTCTTAGTAAGTTAGGTTGTTTAGTTTGTTGCGTCGGTTCACTACCTGACTTGGTAATTTTCAGTGCACAATTCCATTCAAATCTCATTTTTGTGTAAAATGATGCGATGCGATGCTAAGAACATAAAATACAACACTTTTTCAACAAAAGTTGTTTCATTCCATCATGTTTCCTTTGTTACAGCATTTTACAACAAGGGTACAAGTTTTACAGAAAATAAAACTGCCTAATAATGTACAATGTGCTACAACTACTAATAAAAAAGGAAAATAAAGTAAGGAACAGCTGTATCAATGCTCTCAAGAGCAGGAATAAGAGGCCCTCTTTGTCCTCTTCTGTGGAACAGCCTCTGCACCATCATCACCGTCTGAGTCGGAGCCGCCATCCTCGGAACCCTCCTCAGCATCATCTCCACCGCCGGAACCGGAACCGGAATCGGAGCCACCCTCTCTGTCAGCAGATGTCTTTGGCTGGGGATGTGCAGCCTCCTCCTCCTCGCTAGACTCCTCCACGATAGGTGCTCAGCGTCTGCCTCGGCCGCGAGTTGAACCCCCTCCCCTATCTCCTGAGAAGGCCTAGATGGCCCGGCCTGTGGCTGAGCATATACCGGAGGCATCTGAAAATAAAGAGTGCAATTTGAATACATCAACCAAAATATGTATATCAGATACAGATGCAAGGAAACTACACAGAGTAGGTGTATGCAGATACAGTACGTGAATGTGGTGTGTGTCAGATGTGCTCTACATATACAGTCAATCAATGCAGTGAAATGTTCAAGTTCAGCATGTCATCAAAAGTATGATAAATGGAAGAAAACTAAAGAGTACCTGAACGCCGAGGACGGACAACTGCGCCTCTCTCTACAGGACCATGCCCTCAAGTGAGGCCACCGACCCGAGCATCCCATCCATATACTCGACGGAAGGCTGCAGATACAAATGCAAGGCTATCAGTAAATGAATGAATGTCCGAGCATCTGAGTGGTAAATCAAAGCTGTAAAGCATACCGGTGGCGAGTCAGGATCTCTGACATATCGGTGATCAGGCATAGGAGGCTCTATCGGGATCGGGTAGGAAGTCCCATATCTCCATCCCGTCAACTCAGTTGGGATCTCTGGCCATCCAGCATGATAATAAGTTGGAGGAATCGGGGGAATCAGTCCAGCCCCACCTCTAGATGTGCCAGCCCTGCTAGAAGAAGGGATATCTGTAGCCCGGGCCTGGCTCGAAGATGGCATGCCAGCAGACCTCCTCGTGGGAGTACGGACACCCGTCAATGGAGGCATCAAGTATGTGTGACGGTAAGTCGCGTAGTCCCCCTCCTCCAAATGAAGAAGCGCATCAGTACCCAACCTGGCGTCAATGACATCCTGGGGAGTGAGCCTATCAGCGGACCGCATGTCATCCGAAGGAGCTGAGGGAACAGTCTGCTCGGGGTCGCCCATCGTCTGGCGCATGAAGCGGCCCCCCAGAAACCAGGCCCTACCAACGAGCCCCTCAAATAGGATCCGGTACCGAGAAGAGGCCCATGTCCCAGCAAGCTGAAATCGGGTATTTCCACCCAAAGGCGCCCAGGGCTGCCATGCGATCTGCGGATAACCAATGCATAAACCGATTAGAGATCGTGAATGTGCAAGATAAATCAAAGATGAAAACATGAAGAACTGAGAGTTCTGAATTACCTCTGTCGGCCGCACCGTATCAAAATACTGCCGTAGGTAGAGGAGAGACTCCCAAGCTCTAGGCCGGTACTGTCACAACCCAAACCCGCCCCTATGGGTTTAGCACCGTAACCGGCCAGTAATCCGAGATTACCGAAGGCCTGCTTAACAGTAGAACAGTAATACAGAGTACAGGGGCATGGCGGAAGCCAATACAGTAATTAAACAATGTCCAACGAGCTGTGACAGTCTGTATGCACAAAGATTTTTCATACATTTACACATTTAGTACAGAACAATATGCACAATATTTACAGTCAGTCAGAACAGGGACCTAATCCCTATTAATATTACAGTAGACGGTGCAGTGCAGTGCTATCAGTCCATACAGTACAGTAACAGTCTATACAGTACAATGACAGTTGGGTGAAGCTAAGACACCCCAAAAGCAGTCTAAGCTTGATTATACTCGGAACCTCGCAGTGAGGCACAGTGGTTGGCTTGACAAAACTAAAGCTTGCCTGACGCTCCTAGCTGCGGTCTGGTGCCTGTACACCTACATATATATATGAGCAGTGAGCTAAAGCCCAGTGAATAACACAAAGCGTAAAGGGGTTAAGAATGAATGTCCTTACAGTATATTGAAAACAGTCATTTCAATCAGTTTATCAGTTGTTCAGTACAGTAAGCAGTCATATGTGGTACATCCATTAGCATAACAGTACAGTAAACAGTAGGTCATAAAGACCGACAGTAATGATGGCCATCGTACCGATAAATGGCAGTGGTTCCAACATGGGAACCAACAGAGATCTCTGTAACAGTAACAGTAAATAGTAACAGTAAGCAGTAATTGCTAAGGATGCCACAATACAGTTCAGAATAGAGGACATACATTCATTCAGTTAACAATATCAGTTCAGAAATAGTACAGTTCAGTTATTCAGAAGATAATCATTTTTGAACATATCTTTACACAGTTGTTACTCATAGAGTTCTGGGCTATAGTAAGCTAGAGCGTCTCCTCGAAAGCCAACCCTACACAGTATACAGGATGAACACACACTAAGCTATACAGTTGGGAAAAATCAATAACTTAATCCCTAATTTGCCTCGGTGTGTTCTACATCTATATCCTCAATAAGATGCCTTAAACTAGGCCTAAGAATGCCTAGGATGGGATGAGGATGCAAAGATGCACTTAGAAAACATTTTTCAAAAGTTGCTGAAAATAGGCGCCTCGCTCGAGCGAGCCTTACTTCGCTTGAGCGAGCTTCCAAAATCAAAGGCTTCGCTCGAGCGAGAAATCCTTCGCTCGAGCGGTCTGATGAAACAGTAAAAGTACTGGATGCTCGAATTTTACGCTTGAGCCACCAATCCTATGCTCGAGCGTAGCCTCGAACAAAGGTTGGTCGCTCGAGCGAAGAATCCTTCGCTCGAGCGAAGAAGCCAAATCTGGAATTTCCAGATTTGTCTCCTAAGCTCAAACCAAGCATTCTTTCACTCAAAACTCGACCTCTTGGGCCCAAATTCTGGAAAACATATCTAAATTCAATGTATAACAAGTTTCAAAAGCCAATTTATGAATTCAAGCCCCAAAGGTGAGTCAATTAAAACCATTCTCAAACCCATTTTCAAGAACAATCTTCAAACATGACATGCATGGGTTAAAACCATTTCAAAGCTCCAATTCTTGCTCTAATGAGCTCTAACCTTTCAAAACAAGATAAATACATGGATTTAAGCATAAATATGAGCATGCATGTACAATTTGCCATGAAATCAACTCTAATCTCAACAATACAACCAGGCATGCATGAATTGTGCTCTAATTCAATATGTATGAACTAATTCATGACTTAACCCACTAAATTTGACATGAGACATGCATGAACAAGTGGAATACACAATTAGGAGGATAAATTCCTCACCTAGATTCTCAAATACAAGTCTTGCAAGCTCAATTATGCCAATACTCCTTCAATTCTTCAAGATTTCAAGTAATTAACTCAAGATGAAATCAACCCTCTCACTCTCTCTCTCTCTAGTTCGGTTATGAGCTCAAGAATAAGCTGATGAAATGTTTTCAATGAGTGAAACAAGGCTCAAATATAAAATATGGAGTGGGCCACTAAGTGGCAAAACGGTAAATAAGTCAAACTTGGTCAATTTAGCTTATTTTAATCTAATTTAATCATACCTAATCACATTTTAGATAAACATACCATTAAATCACAAAAATTATGATGATCATAAATCACTAATCAATTTTGGATTCGGCCGCCGATAAGGCCTTCAATTGACAGTTTAAACATAACCACACAAACAGATAATTAAATAATTAAACAGGTGGATTACAAAATAACATATATTCAATCAGTTCAGTTCCAATTTTTCACTCGGTCTGTTCAGTAATTCAGTTGGTTCACTTATCAATCATAAGTAGTCCAGTTTAGCAGTAATCAGTATGTAGTTCAGTAATTTATCGGTAAACAGTATGGGGGTTGTTACAGGTATTGGCCCTCAAATACGAGCGAATATGGGATCGTGAGAGGCACCTCTACCTCAAGCTCCGAGGCTAGCATCGGGAAATACGCGAAGACCCATAGCTGTAGAAAATAGGGCAATAGCCATCAGAACACAGAATGCTGAGTGCAGAATGTAAATGCAGAATGCTGAGAGCATAAGACAAAGTAGAAAATGTAAAGTGTGCCGTGTGCAACGTATAGATAATGAAAAGCAGAATTGTAAATCAAGAGGGCAGAAAGTACCTCCCAGGCTCTCTAATAGCCACCGACTATATTCCCCCGTCCACGAGACGTCGTGCTCATGTAGCAATAGAGGGTAGCGAAGCCGGCGCCACCCCAGCCATATCGGCTGACCTGTGATAGGTCCACCAGGGCGCTCAGCAGATAGAGTCCGACAGTGTTCGCCCCATCAGAAAACAGAGTGGTCCCGAAGAGGAACATCAAAAATCCTCGCGTATACTGTGCTACCTCCTCTGGAGTCTCAGGCTCCCTCCCCCTGCAATGTGAGGAAAACCAGGTGTATCGGACTCTGCCCGAGGATCTGTCGACTGGTGGGCGAGCTCCCAATAGATAAATCCAGGCGGCCTCCCACTCGCCCATGTCCTCATCATAAGGGATCACCTAGCCTCCTATGTCAAGGCCTGTGAGCACGGCGAAGTCGAACGGGGTCATAGTCATGTCCCCGGTAGCAGAGAAATGGAAGGAGTTGGTGGTGTCCCACTATCTCTCTACCAGGGCCCCCATCAACGTCCTGCTGGCAGGATAGCGAGATATCCCCGTGCAAAAGGGTCCGAACCCTGCCTGGTAAACCCAATCACGGACAGCCTCCCGGAGCTCCGCATACCAATCCTTCACAACGATGGAGCCATATCATCGTGTGATACGAGAAGATACCTGCATTCAAAATGAACAAGATGTATTCAGCTTCAGAATGAAATGAATAAGCTATGTGCAAATGAAATGTATGAGCTGTGCGTAAACTAAATTAGATACAATGTATCGAGCTATGTGTTCAACGTCAAGTGTTTGGGTTGTGTGTTCAGACTTCAATCAGTGGGTTGTGTGTTCATCTCAACAAGTGTGTGCCGTGTGTTCACCGCAGAGTTTGGGCTGTGTGTTCAACCTTCACCAAGTGTGTGTTGTGTGTTCATAATCAAAACTGGGCTATGTGTTAAGAAAATTCAAAGTTTGGGCTGCGCGTTCAACCTTCTACAAAGTGTGTGCTGCATGTTCACCTCAAAACTAGGCTGCGTGTTCAGAAAATTCAAAGTTTGGGCTGCGTGTTCAACCTTCTACAAAGTGTGTGCTGCGTGTTCACCTCAAAACTGGGCTGCGTGTTCAGAAAATTCAAAGTTTGGGCTGCGTGTTCAACCTTCTACAAAGTGTGTGCTGCGTGTTCACCTCAAAACTGGGCTGCGTGTTCAGAAAATTCAAAGTTTGGGCTGCGCGTTCAACCTTCTACAAAGTGTGTGCTGGGTGTTCACAATCAAAACTGGGCTGTGTGTTCAGAAAATTCAAAGTTTGAGCAGCACGTTCGACCTTCTACAAAGTGTGTGCTGCGTGTTCACCTCAAAACTGGGCTGCGTGTTCAGAAAATTCAAAGTTTGGGCTACGCGTTCAACCTTCTACAAAGTGTGTGCTGCGTGTTCACCTCAAAACTAGGCTGCGTGTTCAAAAAATTCAAAGTTTGGGCTACGTGTTCGACCTTCTACAAGTGTGTACTGTGTGTTCACAATCAAAACTGGGCTGCGTGTTCAGAAAATTCAAAGTTTGGGCTGCACGTTTAACCTTCTACAAAGTGTGTGCTGCGTGTTCACCTCAAAACTGGGCTGCGTGTTCAAAAAATTCAAAGTTTGGGCTGTGCGTTCAACCTTCTACAAAGTGTGTGCTGCGTGTTCACCTCAAAACTAGGCTGCGTGTTCAGAAAATTCAAAGTTTGGGCTGCGTGTTCAACCTTCTACAAAGTGTGTGCTGCGTGTTCACCTCAAAACTGGGCTGCGTGTTCAGAAAATTCAAAGTTTGGGCTGCGTGTTCGACCTTCTACAAAGTGTGTGCTGCGTGTTCACCTCAAAACTGGGCTGCGTGTTCAGAAAATTCAAAGTTTGGGCTCCGTGTTCGACCTTCTACAAAGTGTGTGCTGCGTGTTCACCTCAAAACTAGGCTGCGTGTTCAGAAAATTCAAAGTTTGGGCTGCACGTTCGACCTTCTACAAAGTGTGTGCTGCGTGTTCACCTCAAAATTGGGCTGCGGGTTCAGAAAATTCAAAGTTTGGGCTACGTGTTCAACCTTCTACAAAGTGTGTGCTACGTGTTCACCTCAAAACTGGGCTGCGTGTTCAGAAAATTCAAAGTTTGGGCTCCGTGTTCAACCTTTTACAAAGTGTGGGCTGCATGTTCACCTCAAAATTGGGCTGCGTGTTCAAAAAATTCAAAGTTTGGGCTGCGTGTTCAACCTTCTACAAAGTGTGTGCTACGTGTTCACCTCAAAACTGGGCTGCGTGTTCAAAAAATTCAAAGTTTGGGCTGCGTGTTCAACCTTCTACAAAGTGTGTGCTGTGTGTTCACAATCAATTTATAGGCTGCGTGTTCAGAAATTCAAGTGATTGAGCTGTGTGTTCAAGATGCAAACAGAATGCTATGTCATAGACTAAGTGTTCAGAACAAGCTATGTGCTAGAATGAGCAGATAAGCATAGCATGGGCATAAAATGCACGGAAAGTGCAGACTACATTACACATGGCAGAAAATGTAAAAGTGAAAGTACATACCTCCTGTGCCTGATGGGAGGGGTGGGACTCCAGCTCCCGCAATAAAAGATCCACCGGTGCTCGATCGTCGAAATCGGTGAAATGATAGAAAACCACCCGAGGTTGGATATGCTCCCGCGGGTGATACCTCTCGGGAATAAATGGTCGAAACCTCGGAGGCAGAGCCACAATATTTGGATCCCCTCCGGCAGCTGGAGGACCTCCACCTTGAGGAAGGTGACTGGCCATTTTGAAAAATCTGCAAAAAGGAGCAAAAATGAGCAAAATGAGCCAAAATTGGAAAAAGTCAACAAAAGTCAACTCTCGGGAAATGAAAAAGTCAACAAAAGTCAACTCCCGAGAAAATCTTCTAAATATTGAGACAAACTCACCTCAAGTAGCGAAAATGAGAAAAGAAGCTCCGAAACCAAAATTTAATCATTTCAAAGTGAAGAGAACTGAAAATTTTCGCGAAACAACTTTGCGTGGGGCGTTGAAAAACGTGTATAGAGCGCAGATCTGAGGAAGAATATGGTTTGGGAAGGAGGATAAGACAGTTTCGGACTTAGAGTTGTGAGGAAAAGTGTTTTGGATAAACACATTTAAAGAAAGAAGAGCAAAAAGACCAAACTGCCCTCTGTTTTGGCAAAATGGTCGGCCGACCACCTTTTGTGGTAGGCCGACCACCTTTTGTGGTAGGCCGACCACCCCCTTTCCAAAAACCAGGTCGGTGGCCTCCCCCCTGGACCAAACCTGGTCGGTGGTGTTCCCAAGGTGGCCTCCAAGGTCTCTGCAAATTTTGGTGATGATCGGAGTCCCCAGCACCCGAGAAAGTACAGGGGAAGTGCACTTTTCGTCGCGAAA